>MCJB01046369.1:52677-87203 GCA_002018475.1 Nicotiana obtusifolia
GCGTGGTTTGCGGTCGCATAACCACTATGCGAACCGCAAACTCGTCGCATTCTTGATGTGCAGAGCTAGATTCTACTTTGCGGTGGGATATGCAATCACATATCCACTATGCGAATCGCATAGCCATCGCAGAGTGTTCATGTTCACAGGCATGTTAGCTTTACACAAATGCGATCGCATATCCACCGCAAAGTGAGATATGCGATCGCAAACTTACCGCGCAAATTACTGGTGTTAATGAAGATGTTCTGACCCTGTTTGCTGTGCCTTTGCGGTCTGCATAGTCGTTATGCGATCGCAAAGGCACCGCATTTGTTTTCTTCCTCAGGTATCTAGGGTTTAGGGATGCGGTCAAATTGCGGTCCACATTTTGATTTTTTGGACCGCAAATACCTTTGGATTCACAAGTATATTCATCCCCCAATAATTACAATCCTAGATTCCTGTAATCATCCCCCACAATGCTCAAACAACTACAATGAACCACCAAATCTAACTTGCATAATGAAAATTAAAGACATAGCAAAGGTAGTAGTTTAGTGGATCAGCACACATACCTAGGAAGAAGATTTGAGGGATTATGACAGTTTTTAATCAGCACTTCGATGTTTGGTAAGCTTGAAACTCAATTTTCTGCCGATACTGTCTATCGCTGTTCGTTCTCTGTTCTTTTCCTCTTTTTTTTTTATACTATATTGAAGGATTTAGAAGAGGAGGAAATGCGGACATGTACCTGTCACTATGCGATTGTTAAGTCATTGCATAGTTTAAATGCGAACTGCAGATTAGAGCACCTCACCGCATTTATGTCATTGTTTTGAGCCAAACTTTCTGTCTCTGTTTGTGATGACAATGCGGACCGCATAGTGAAAATGCGATCCGCGAAATGCAGTACATCTTTGCATTTCTGACAGCCATGTTTGTTCAACTTTATGCTTCAGTTTGCGATGAAAATACGGACCGCAAAATGCAAATGCGATCCGCGAAATTCAATACATCTTCGCATTTCTGACAGCCATTTTGATCCAACTTTCTGCTTCAGTTTGCGACACAAATGCGGCTCGCATATTGATAATGCGATCGCATTTGTATAGCCTTTGTCACACAGTTGTGTTTCTTCAGTTGCAAGAACTCCTTCTCAGTTTTGTGTCCTTTTTTCAAACTCCTGCATTCTAAAACATCCTTCAAATAGCCCTAAGTAAAACTACGATATCAAAAACTTAAATAAAGGTACAACAACAAGCAAAAGTAAACGTTACCACACATGGGTTGCCTCCCATGAAGTGCTTGATTTAACGTCGCGGCACGACGAAGCTGAGACACCTCCGAATTCATTCCATGGTTGGGCATGGACCATCCTTTAGAGCCAGCTGCTCTACCAAATGCTTCTCTCCGTCTGCTCCCAAGTAATGCTTAATTCTTTTTCCATTCACCTTGAAGGTTCGGAGCCCATCCTCTGATGCTAGTTCGACAGCTCCAAAGGGAGAGACATCGATAACTTTGAAAGGGCCAGACCATTTAGACTTTAGCTTCCCCGGAAATAATTTTAATCTTGAGTTGCAAAGCAATACCAGATCCCCTGCCTTGATTCTCTTTTTAAGATCTTTTTGTCATGGACGAATTTCATTCTTTCTTTATATACGGCTGCACTTTCATATGCGTGGAGACGGAACTCCTCCATTCATTCAACTGTGCTAGCCTCAGAGCTCCAGCCTCTGCCCAGTCCATGTTTAATCTTTTTAAGGCCCACATAGCCTTATGCTCAAGTTCCACAGGTAAATGGCAAGCTTTACCAAAAACTAACCGATAGGGCGATGTACCAATGGGTGTTTTGTACGCTGCGGTATGCCCATAGAGCATCATCTAGCTTCTTCGACCAGTCGGTCCTATTTGCATTCACTATTTTTGCTAGTATACTCTTTATTTCCCTGTTAGAAACCTCCACTTGACCGCTCGACTGTGGGTGATAGGGTGTGGCAACCTTATGCTTGACACCGTACTTGTCAAGGAGGACTTTAAAGGCTTTGTTGCAGAAATGCGAACCCCCATCACTGAGAATGGCTCTTGGGGTGCCAAACCGGGTGAAAATATTCTTCTTTAGAAATGCGGTAACACTCCGAGCCTCGTTGTTAGGTAAAGCAATGGGTTCTACCCATTTGGACACGTAGTCCACAGCCACTAAGATATATTTCATCCCACATGAGCTTATAAAAGGGCCCATGAAGTCAATACCCCAGACGTCGAATAGTTCGATTTCCATCACAAAGTTCATCGGCATCTCATGCCTCCTAGAAATTGGGCCCTACCTTTGGCATTGGTCACAAGACTTGACCAACTAATTAGCATCCTGATAAATGGTCGGCCAGTAGTAACCACATTCCAAGATTTTTGCCGCCATTCTATTCCCCCCATGATGACCCCCAACCGGTGAGTCATGACAAGCTTTCAGAATTTGTAGCATCTCTTCCTCAGGCATGCATCTCCTGATGATGTTGTTCGCACAGACACGGAACAAGAAGGGTTCTTCCCAATAATAGTCTCGACAATCCCTCAAGAACTTCTTCTTTTGGTACGATTCCACCCTTCCAGAATAAGATCGCTGACTATATAGTTAGCGATGTCTGCATACCACAGTGCAAAGGAATTGGATAACGGCAGCATTTGTTCATCGGGAAATGCATCATTGATTTCCAGCTCTCCTTTTTGTCTCCCCGCTTCTTCAATTCTGGACAAGTGATCTTCCACTTGGTTTTGTGTTCCTTTTCGATCTATCACTTCAAAATCGAACTCTT
The DNA here is from genome assembly GCA_002018475.1 of Nicotiana obtusifolia. Lineage (NCBI taxonomy): Eukaryota > Viridiplantae > Streptophyta > Magnoliopsida > Solanales > Solanaceae > Nicotiana > Nicotiana obtusifolia. Next base: position 55,470 of record MCJB01046369.1, read on the forward strand.
GCAGCAGTAAAACCCATCGAATTAGCTGCGGCTTTGCATCTTTATTCGCCATCAGATAGCGGAGAGCTGCATGAACAGTGTACACAATTACTTTGGAGCCCAGCAGATACGCACGGAATTTCTCGAAAGCATAAACAATGGCTAACAGTTCTTGCTCAGTTACTGTGTAATTCATCTGCACCCCATTAAGTGTTTTTCTAGCATAGTAGATTGGGTGCAGAACTTTATTGTGTCGTTGGCCCAGCATCACTCCAATAGCTACACCACTAGCGTCACACATAAGTTCGAAAGGAAGTGACCAATCAGGTTTGACAATAATGGGTGCCGTGGTGAGCTTTTCCTTCAGTTCCTCAAAAGCTTTGAGGCATTTATCATCGAAAACGAACTTGGCATCCTTCTCCAAGAGTTTACACATAGGATTTGCAATCTTTGAAAAATCCTTAATGAAACGCCTGTAGAATCCGGCATGCCCCAAAAAACTACAGACACCTTTGACGGACGTGGGTGGCGGAAGCTTAGAGATGATTTCTATTTTAGCTTTATCTACCTCTATCCACTCCTTGAGATTTTATGTCCCAGAACAATACCTTCATCCACCATGAAGTGGCATTTTTCCCAATTTAGCACAAGATTTGTCTCGTCGCATCGCTTGAGCACTTGTTTGAGATTCTTCAGGCAATGCTCAAAAGTCTCACCTACTACTGAAAAATCATTCATAAAAACCTCAAGAAAGTCCTCTACCATATCGGAGAAGATAGACATCATGCATCTCTGGAAGGTAGCCGGAGCGTTGCATAGGCCGAATGGCATCCTGCTAAAAGCAAATGTTCCATTAGGGCACGTGAATGTTGTCTTCTCCTGGTCCTCCAAAGCTATGTTGATCTGATTATAACCGGAGTATCCATCAAGGAAACAATAAAAGGACTTTCCCGCTAGCCGATCAAGCATTTGATCAATAAAAGGCATAGGGAAATGGTCCTTGCATGTGGCACTATTTAGTTTCCTATAGTCCATGCATACCCTCCATCCGGTTACTGTTCTTGTTGGAATAAGCTCGTTCTTCTCATTTTTGATCACAGTCATGCCTCCCTTCTTCGGCACGCATTGCACCGGGCTCACCCATGAACTATCAATAATTGGATAAACTACCCCAGCGTCCAGCCATTTTGATTATTTCCTTCTTAACTACTTCCTGCATTGAGGGGTTCAACCGTCGCTGATGTTCCACACTCGGTTTGGTTCCACTTTCTAACTGAATCTTATGCTCACAAATTCCAGCAGGGATTCCCCGAATATCCGCAATTGTCCAACCAATGGCTTGTCTATGCTCCTTCAAAACTTTCAGCAACTGGTCCACCTGCACATCATTCAACAACGAAGAAACAATTACGGGTAAAGTATTATTTAAGCCAAGGAATTTATACCTCAAATGCGGAGGGAGTGGTTTGAGCTCGAGTTGCGGTGGTTCAATAATAGACGGCTTTGCAGGAGGTGTAGCTCTATTCTCCAAATCAAGGGAAAGCTTTGGTGGAGTGTATGAGTAAGAACCACGCCCCTCCAATGCATTCACTGACTCCATAAAGCCATCCATATCATCACCATCGAAGTTAACCAGGATAGCTGCCAATGCTTCACCTAAGCATTGTTCTTCCATCTTCATCTCAACAGCATCATCTACTTCATCAACAATACCAATCACTGAAATGCTCTCGTGCTCATTTGGTAGCTTCATACCCTTACTAGCTTGGAAGGTAACTTCTTCGTTGTTCACTCGGAATTTGATTTCATAACGCTCCGAATCCATAAGGGCTCTTCCAGTAGCTAAGAATGGTCTCTCCAATATAATAGGGATTTCCTTGTCCACAGCACAGTCAAGAATTACAAAATCAGCTGGTATATGAAATTTTCCAAATTTCACAATCACATCATCTACAATACCAACTGGTCTCTTGATTGAACGGTCAGCCATTTGCAACCTCATGCTCGTCGGCCTTGGCATTCCTAATCCCGCTTGTTTGTAGATGGCAAGCGGCATTAAATTTATGCTGGCCCTATTGTCACAAAGTGCCTTTGCAAAATCACGCACTCCAATAGTGCACGGAATAGTAAATGCTCCCGGGTCCTCTTTCTTCTGAATAGGATTTTTAGCAATAATAGAGCTAACCCGGTGAGTTATATTCACCACCTCATTCTTGGTAGTTCTCTTCTTTGTGATCAAGTGTTTTAGATACTTAGCAAAACCGGGCATTTCTTGAAAAGCCTCCAAGAACGGTATATTCACAGATAATTGTTTGAGAATATCATAGAATTTCTCGAACTTGCTATCATCAACTCTTCTTGCAAGTCTCTGAGGGAAAGGAGGAGGGGGTCTAGGAATCGGCGGAAGAATGTTTGATGTTTCTTCTGCCTTTTCCTTCATCCCTTCTCGGGTCTCATCTCGGATTTGACAACCTCTGGAGTTTTCTTTACTTCAGCAACATTAGGCTCTACAACCTCGACTCCTTTTTCAAGTTCTTCCACATCAACTGCTTGCTCATTCTTTCCTTGCAGTATTTTCCCACTCCTAGTAGTAATAGCCATGATATGGGAAGTTGGGCCACTCCCACTTCCCTTTGGATTTGCAATAGTATCACTAGGGAGTGTTCCCTTCTGCTGTGGATGTTGCTCACGAGAAAGATCTCTCATTTGCAACTCCAGTTTTTGAATTGCCGCAGTGTGAGAGCCAACCAACTCAGTCATGTTCCTCATGGAATTATCAAACTTTTCTTGGTTTTGTAGTATCCTTTCAGCATGCTCTCCAATTTAGACTCATTAGAGGAACCTTGATTCGAATACTTACCCTTTGGGGGAACATAAGGATTAGAACTTCGATTTGAAAAGTTGTTATTGTTGTTCCAGTTTCCTTGGTTAGAACCACTTTGGTTGTTTCGCCATTGATGGTGACCTTGCCCTTGCGGGTTTGGTCTTCATTGATTTTGACAGCCTTGACCTTGGTAATGCTGCCTTTGGTACCCTCTCTGAGAATTATTGACGTAGTTTGCCTCTTCATAATCTTCATTTTGTACCGACTGCACATTCTCAACCACATTCACCTTCTTCTTCTGATTTTCTGTGAAAAGCTTTGACAACACATTGACCTTTTGTAGCAAGTTCTGCAATTACTTGGTCTCGCTCTTGATTTTCTTTGATCAAGTTGTTCATAGAAGGAGAGCCAATTTCCATTCCGCCCGTAGACTCTTCAGAATGCCAAGCTTAGTTGTGTTTTGCCATTTTATCTAAAATTTGAGTCACCCTAGCAAAGGATTTGTCCATAAAAGATCCAGCTTCTGCATTCTTCGCTATTGATTGGTTCATAGGATCCAAACCCATGAAAAAATTTTCCAACAAGATGGAATCCGGAAAGCCATGGTTTGGGGACCTCACCAAGTATAATTTAAAGCGATCCCACGCTTCATGTAGTTGTTCGCCTGGTAGTTGCTTAAAGAAGAAAATCTTGTCCCTGAGCTCAGACTTCTTGCTTTGTGGAAACCATTTCGACAAGAAAGCTCGGACAAGTTCAGGCCATGAACGTATAGAATTTGGAGGAAGATTCTGGAGCCATTTCCTCGCATCCCCAGCTAGAGAATACTTAAAGCATCTCAACCTCAGGGCATCGTCGGAGACATAATTCTGCTTATGCATCGCACAAACACCCAAGAAATTTCTGAGGTGCTGTGTTGGATCATCATCAGTGGAATTTCTGAAAAATCCCTCCGCTTTCAGCATCAGAATTAATCCATGTTCCACTTTGAAGGTAGCAGCACCAATAGCAGGAGGTACAATCGCGTTTGTATCCTCAATATACTCCTCAATGTCTGCAAAAGGATTTTCTTCCTCCTGTATCTCCACATCATCTTCATGGTCTGACATATCTCCCTGTCTACACCAAACACAACAAACAACGTGTAATAGAGTAGAATTAGACGTATAGTAAAGTATACAATAATTAGTAATTTCAGAACCGTATTCCTTGGCAACGGCGCCAAAATTTGATACGCTCAAATTACACCTTAAGAATAGTGTAAGCGGTCGGTGTCAAATATAATAACCCAACAAGGTTGGGGTCGAATCCCACAGGGAATAAATGTGAAACGTTTATCTAATTAGTGTAATGCTCAACTAAGTCGTAATTCTATCAAGTAATTGTAATAGAGAAGTGTATTGAATTTAAGTTTAAAAGAAGACCAATTGCAATATTGTGAATGTAAATAATATGAATTAAAGAAACCAAGGTTGTGATCCTCTTAATGTAGTATAATGCTATTGACATTAATATTGTATAATTCCAACGGAAGACTTTCTTGATATGCAATTGATGCCTAATTTACTACCCAATATTTTTCAATAGTTGGATAATATGTCCTCTTTATGATTTTCCCAAATACAAAAGAGTTGTGATTAAGAACAATCAATTAATGCCAAATTAAAATCCACCTATTCCTAAGCGATTTTATTAAACAAGGTTTAAAGCCTTGAGTCTTTGTTATTTACTTCTACCATATTATATCCCACTTTCCCAAGCAAAGATAAAATCAAATGGCGTTTGTTAATGTTTGCAACCACTAACAATTGTTTGAAGAATAAGAAGTAAATAAATATCAATCATCTGTTGAAACTATATTCAATATCAAAGTCTCAATAACATCATACCCATCTAGGGTTCACAATCTTAGCGTTTAGAATTAGCTACTCATGCTGAAAATTGAATGAGAAAGAATAGTAATTGTCATCATCTTACAACATAGAAGGTAATTGATCCAAAAAGCTTCCAAGAATTCAAACTAGTCTAAGCCGTGTACTTTGTGCTTTCAATTCTCACCAGATATCCCTCACAAAATTCTATTAAACCTATTTATAGAGGCCCAAAAATCGAGGCGAAGTTCGGACTAATTTGCCCCTGCTGTTAATAATGCGGACCGTATTTCTGTCGCAAAACAGAAATGTGGTCCGCAAATCTTCTTCCTCCGTCGCATTTCTAACCCAAGGATTTTGCCTTTATCGCATGCTGTAATTGCGGTTCGCATATCGATTATGCGATCGCGAAATGCGATCGCATTCTCCACCCTGATTTTCACCCAAAAACTCTGCTTGCGTTTGCGATTCCACAGTGCAAGTTTGCGGTTCGCATTCCAGTTTTGCGGTCGCATATGCGACCGCATTCTCAACATGAATAAGTGCCCAGAGTTCTGTCGTCGTTTGCGATTTGGTTGTAAAATATGCGGTTCGCATATGCTGTTTGCGATCGCATATTTACATCTGCGATGCTGTTGGATTCTTTTCTTATCTTCAGTTGGCTTTTCGAGCTCTTTTCCGTGCTTTTGGGTCCTTACACTTGATGTACTGCAAATACACTAAAATTACATAAGTATCGATGGAATTTGCACGTAAAACAAGTTAAAATCTAAGCAAGTAGTATCAAAATGTGCCGAAATTACCCGGTACATCAGTGACAAGCTCCGGAGATAGGTTACCAAGCTTGTTGCAGTCGGAGATATTCCATTTGACATGCTGATTGACCCACACCATCCAGGCCCAGATCTTACTTCACCAACAGCACCGGTGGTACCAGTTGGCCAGTCTGAGGAGCCAGATTTTGCTGCCGACACTGCCGAGGCAGTGTGTCAGATGCTCACCAACCCAGTCACTCCCAAAGTTGATGATGATGAGATCCAGTTGGATGAGACTGAGGGCTGTGACGTTGCTGTGGACATTGAGATGTCCAAGGAGCCTTAGGGAGTTCTTCTTCACTCTTATCCTTCCTTTACTCTTATTTTGTTAAACATTGTTCTATTCAGGGGGTGGAGTTTATTTGATCTTATTTGTTGATTCTGAGACATTTGGCTTGTAATAACTTGACACTATTTTCTTCTTCTTCTTCTCTCATTATGTATATATCTTCTCCTTCTCCCTCATTATGTATATTTTTTATGCTTTCGATAGTTTTTGTTTGTAGCTTCTTTATGTTTATTTTCTTATTGGTTAGTGTTTAATTTAGTAGATTCTTTTTGAATTAGTAGCTTATTTTTAATTTAGTAGCTTCTTTTAATATTTTAGTAGATAATAAACCTTTGATTTTCTTAATGCCACGGTTCTTTTCAAGGGTAGTTTTTGTGTGAACCGGGTGGCTCTTCCCAATGATGGATGGCGTGACAACCTTCTTAAGGGACTTAGTCCATTTTTTGTGTTTAGGTAATAATAGTAGCAGTAATGAATAAAAAGACCTTATTAATTCATGCTCGAAGAGTCAAACATGCTTCACTTGGTACCAACACACTTAAGTACGTGCTTATGGTTAGAAACAAGGTTTTTAAAAGAAATAGCTCCAGTTAGGGACTTTGTGACTTGTGTTGACTTAGGCAATCATCAAGTGGTTTAATCGAGCCATCGTGATTTTCAATCTTGAATGTGGTCGTTGTGGGCCCTCGACTCTATCCTCTTTAACAATCCAGTTGCGTGAGGGGTGAGATGCTTTTTTGCTAGTCCAAGTACCCGTGCGAAAGGTGTAGAACTTGCCCCGAATGTGTTTCAAGGCAAAATCTTAAGTTTTTGTTGGCTTGAGAAGTGATTGTAGGCTTTCCTTGGCCTGTTTAAATTTTCCATTGCCTACCATGTTGTTATTCTTAGTCAACCCATTTGAGCCTCAAGCCTTTCTCATTTGATAACCATGTTACAAGCATTTACCCGTTTTGTCGTGACCCTCTCTTGGAAGCCGAGCTTTCCTTAATACTCTTGTGAAACGATTGGCTAAAACGTAAGTTTGGGGGAGAGATGAGGAACTTGAAAGAGGTATCAAGGCACAAAAAGAGAAAAAGAAATGATGAGAAAGAAAGGCAAGAAAAGAAAAGAACAAAAAGAAAAATGCAAAAAAAAAAAAGAAGAATAAGTGGAAGAGTTGAAGGGATTCAAAGAGAAGTAATGATCCAAAATATGGAGAAATCAAAGAGGGAGAAAATTAATGTCATGATTGATAAGTAGGGATTTTCACTACTTATTTGCGTCATTTAGCTTTCGTTTTAGTCCAAAAGCATTTAATTGTGTTCCCGAAAATTGATGAAATGTGCTTCATTGCAAGAATATTAAAAGATGAGCCCCCGAGATGATCTCCAACTCAAGAATGAATAATCTGAACTCAAGGATAAAAAAAGACACAAAAGCTCAGAAGTGCGAACCACAGAATATCATCTACAGTCGCAGGTTGTGAAGAAAAATCCATCAGATATTGGTGCAAAGTGTGGTTCGCACATGAATTGTGTGGCCGCAGAAGTTGGGTCAGAACAAAGTTCAGAGAGCATGCATTTCAAGTCTACCAAAAGTGCGGACCACACAATTATTGTGCGGCCACAGTTACAATTGTGCGGACAGTAGAAGACCAAGATGCGGCCGCAGTTACAATTCTGCGGACCGCAAAAGGAATGCATTGCGGCCATGGTTCAACATTATGCAGCCGCAATTTTCCTATCCTGTCAAGCTGAAGATAAGTACGGACCGCACATGGAATTGTGCGACCGCAGAACCTCCGAAAGGGTATTTTTATCCGAAATTTCCAGCCCTGTATAAATAGACAAGTTTCACATTTTTAGGGCAAGAGTTTTTTTGACAACAGCTGCTATAGTAGACGGTTCTTTTTACCCTTTTTAGTAGTTTTTGCTATTTTGAGCTTTTTGAACATAGAGTTTATCAATTTAATAAGCAATATGAGTTTAGTTATCATTTCTTCTCCTATTTATTCCATTTTAAATATGAGTAGCTTGATTTTCACTAGGGTTGTGACCCAACCCTATGTGTAAACTTAATGGGTGTTTGATTTATTGCTTGTTTATGGTTGGGTGTTTATTATTTAGCCTAGTTCTTATTTTTTTTTGATGAATTAATGGTTGCAAACATTAGTTCATACCTATTTGACTTGGTCTCTATTTGAGAAAGAGCGACTTAGTCTGGGAATACTTGGCTAGCAAGAAATTAGGTCAATCAAGAGATTGATAAACCCAATTAAAGGGTTGAACCTAGAGATAAGAAAATCCGACTTGAGCTTTTTATCAACCATTTTGTTCAATACCCATTTGGACTTGAGAAAGCCAAATTGGGAAAAATCAGTCTCTGACCAAGAGGTATTGAGTGGGTAACCAAGTGTTGATAGCTATAATACACCCCGACCAATAAAACAAGCTTTAAAGTTTACGACCCGTTAGGCAAACACCTAGGCGAAGGTCTTACCCCTAGGACTTTTACAACATTTGAAAAACAACAAAAACAATCTTCTAGTTTTATTTCTTAAATTACAAACTTTAGTTCAGATTAAACTTTAAAAACAACCAATTTTTGCGGAAGTGCAAATTTAGATATACAAACTCACATGCTAAGATATATACTACTAACTCTCATACATATAGTTCCCTGCGGAATTCGACCCCGACTCTTGTTGGGTATTACTATTGCATCGACCATTTTCAGTGATCAAGAAAGAGTGATGTTAAGTCTCTCTAGTTCCCCAAGGAAAAGAAAGTGCCTCAAAGAATTGGCAAAGTGTGAGCCGAGAATAAGAAAACTGAGTGACTAAGGAAAGGTGACCCACTCAACCATAGTGTATCCAACCCTAATAAAAGCATGCATAACATCCCGAAAGAAGCCCTACTTGACTTCAAGGCGAGTGAGCTTACATTAGTGGCGATCTACATGAGGGGCAAGCCTATGGTACTTGAAGCCGTACTTGTGACATTCTCTTGAGAGAGATGAGTGAACCTTTAATAAATCTTTAGATTGAGTGCTAAAATTCTTAAGTGAGCTATGCAAGCGGAGAGTAGAGGAGGAGGAGTTTGAGAACCATAGTGACCTATATGAGAGAGCGAGCTTCCTTGATGAATAAAGTCAACTCTTGATGCTCAAGTGTCATATTAGAACTATATGTGCATGAATGTTTAACCTGTCGCCTTTTTGATAATACATAAGTAGTGTGGGTAATTGTTGGTCCCAACTGATGTGTGAATGGCTCACCTTCGACTGGTTGAAATGACCCTTAACTTATGGAGATAGGAACTATTTTGTTTGCTTGAGGACAAGTAAAGACTTAAGTTTGGGGGAGTTGATAAGTGAGAATTTTGACTACTTATTAGCGCCTTTTAACTACAGAATAAAGAACAAAGTAACAGACTCCAAGACAGCAAACTAAATCATAAATACGAAAGTTTCCCTACAAAGGAGCTGGCTTCAACCACCCATACGGGACGGCTTGCCAAGCTACACAAATAGTTAATTTGTTTATAGTCGCAAAAGTTTTCCTACAAAAGGGTTGGCTTCAACAACCCATAAGGGACGGTTTGCTAAGCTACACAACTCATAAAACTTTTTTACTATAACCAACGTTAGCTGTTTATAACTCAGAAAACTTTCGTACTACAATAAGCTAACTTTTAAAGAGTATTCTTACTTTATTTTCATACATGGACCGGCCTTTCCATCCATTCGAAAGAAAGAACAAGAGGAAAATTTAGAAAGCACTCATATGTAATATATCACAAGAGATTTACAAAGGTTACAAGATGATCCTACAACTACTACAAGACCTCCTTTATATAGCACTAGGAGGTTATTACAAGACAAACTTTTCGGATAAAATAAACCTATGTTACATGGCAAACTTATCTGCAAGCGGGTCTCTCTTGGCATGTGAATGACTTTAGGCAAAACAACTAAAAACACCTGAAAACAAGTGAACGAGGTGAAATATACATGGTGTAGCATGTGAAAGTATGAGGGAGCATGTGACGCCATGTGAAAGTATTGTGTTGCATGTGACGAAGCATGTGGGGGCAGGTGAAAACAAGTTGAAGTGGGGCCCGGATAGTATGGAAAGATGTGGAAATTTGTCTTGGCACAGGTAGGATAGTTTTGAGGGTTTTTTGGTAGGTAATGTAGGATTATGGTGGGATTAGCAGGGATTAAGATAATTATCCTTCATTAATTCTAGGATTGTCTTCTAGGCATCTTTTCAAAGACCTTGTGGAGTAACGCCTGGAACTTGACGGTTCTTCCCCGCTGTGTTCTTTCCCCTTTGGATTAAGAGATGTAATCCGCAACTTTAATCTGGAAATGTCATGAGTGATCTTTTCTCGGATGACTTCATATGGTGTTTGATATTCTTTTGCTGCTTCTCGGACTCTTTCCCAGTGAGGATGAGTGTTGGTATAATTCCAGCTTGCCTAATCTTTTGGCCATATCTCTCTCGGGATGCACCTATTTTGCTGAAAAAGGATTCTTTGTGCCTCGCTATATTCTTCCTCCATTGATAAAATGGACATGGGAAATTTCCACCAGAATGATGCCTCTGCTTGCGCCTGGACTTTTTCATTAATGATCTTCACTGGCCTATGGAACATGAATATCTTTGCTGCGTAGGAATCGCTGAAACATTTCTTCCAATATCTTCTAGGCTTGAACCATAGTAAAACTACTCTAAGGGCTGGTGCAATGTTATCAAAATCCTTGAAGACGTTGCATTTGAATTCCATGAAAATATAATACTGATGGCATAGGTACCAGAAAAACCATAGTAGTTCTTGTGGAAAATCTTTGGCTTGAGCTATGAATATGTGGCAGAACGGATATTCTGGATTGATACCATAAGTCTTGAGAATGGATCCTCCATATTGGCGGAAAACTTGGAGTTCATAATAAGTTCTTCTTTCCATAATAATTGACGGATCAAAGGGATCCATGAGGTTGAACAACTCCGGTGGATGATCTATTGGCTTTAATGAACTTGTTCCTGGTATATTTAAAAGCATAAAGATGTAGCTAATTGGCTTTTGCTATGACTTCAGTTTTACTGGGGAAAATCTTTTTGAGAATTCTTCCAGTCGAGACAGAAAATCTGCGAGAATATTATCCTTTCCTTTTAGGTGCTTGACTTGATACTTGTATGGAGAGAACCATTGAGCCCATCTGAGAATCTGAGGATTGGGAATAATTTTTGAATTTATCTTGATCATCTTTGGGAAGGCCTTCATATCCATCTTTATTAGAAATTCTGTATGGATAAGGAAGAAATTGAATTTCTTGATTCCATTCTTTACTGCAAGAATTTCCTTGAAAGTGGAGTGATAATGTTGCTCGGCATCTTTAAACTTTCCACTGGCGTATCCGCATATTTTCCTCTTGCCATTTTTATCTCAAATAGAACAGCACTCCAATATTCATGGCAGGCATCAGTTTGCAGTTTCCTCTTTCCATCTGAAGGGATGTAGAGAGACTTGATATTTTTAGATATCTCCTTTATTTTTCTGACTGCTTCATCCTGTTTCTCTCCCCATGATGGAGCATTTTTCTTGAGCATTTATGTGAGCGGTGAAATGTATGTAGAGATATTTGGGATGAAATCTCTTACATAATTTATTACACCCAAGAACTGTTGGATCTGTTTTGTTGTGAGGTTGGTATCCGAAAATTTAAGTAATTCTTGACATATATGTGGTCCTAGACTGTATTCACCTTGGGCAAAATGCATTCCAAGAAAATCAATCTCCTTTTGAGCAAGAACTATCTTTTTTGCTGAGAGCATGATTCCGTACTATGTTACTAATGTCTCAAATTGACGAAGCAAGTTGACATGTTCTTCCAATGTATCACTAAATAACAGGATGTCATCAATGTAAACTAAGGAGGTATGGAGGATGGGTTGGAAGATTTTTATCATGGATTTTTGGAACAAGGAGGGTACAATTTTCAACCCGAAGGGCATGACTTTCCACTGGAAGTGATGATCGGGGATGCAAAATCCCGTTTTGGGTCGTTTTTCAGGGAGGATTCCCAATTGCCAAAATTCATATTTTAAATCAAACTTGAAAAAATTTTTGGCCTTGGCTAAGTGGGAGAAAAGAGTGAGTTTATTTGGGATGGGGAATTTATCATCTACGAGGAAATGGTTAAGTGGCTGGTAATTAATAACTAACCTGAGTTTTCCTCTTGTCTGCAAGCTCTTTTGTTGACATAAAATGCTTCGCATGCCCATTGTGAATCCGATGGCTCTATGATCAAATTCTAAAAGTTCTTCGCATTCTTTCTTTGCAAGCTGAAGATGATCAAGATTCATGCCTGAATGACTGGCCTTTGTCGGATTGATGTTTTCATTTTTCTTGAAAGGGAGCTTGATAAAAAATTTGGTTTTTCCATAATGGGCTTTTCCCTTTCTTCATGAAATCCTTGTGGGATTCAGCACATGAATGTTCAATGAGATTTTGCTCAATCTCTTTGATTTGTTCGTCATTGGTGATTTGGAATAGCCTTGGAATCTCAGAATAAGGTCTGAACTGCTTTTTAAAAGCTATTCCGTTAGCCTTGATCTGGAGTTGATCTCTAAGTTGTCTATAAATGTCGAATCCAATAATAAGATCTTTTCCTGGCACATCAGACCCTAGCATCTTGGTTCTGTACTTTAATCCTGGAAAGAACTCAATTGTGACCGGGTGCTTTGTAATGACTGTTGTGGTTAAGATTGCATTTGATGCAGTGGTGAAATCCTTAAAATGCGGCACCCATTGATCTTCAGGGAGAACAGCAGGATTTATGAGTGAGGAAGCAGCTCCAGTGTCGATGAAAGCAATAACTCGAGCTGGTTTATCCCATTTGGATGAATAGACTTTGAGTTCTACTTGAGGAACGACTGCGAGAGCATTGATCACCTCTCGGGCTTCGATCACTGGTTCTGGAATTTGATACTCATTGCCTTGATCTTCATAGATATCAAGAGAGAATAATGTTTCTTCATTAGGTTCATCATCCACAGAGAATATGGATTCAAGGTCCTCCTCCTTTCCAAGATGTATGCCAGTGTAAACTTCAATCTCTTCAAGAAGTTTGATAGATCTTCTTGATTGGGGATAATTTTTTGCGAAATGTCCAATCTTATGGCAAATAAAGTATCTGTCCTTCTTGTGAAAATTTCCTGGCCTTCTATGTCTGAAATATTTTGTGCGTCTCTTGGACCTTGATTTTTCATATGGAATTCTTGGCCATCTGAACTTCTTGAATTCTTTCCGTCGTCTGGATGTATGGCAGGAACATCCTGATCCGGTGATTACATCATATTTGCGGCACGCTTTGTCAAGCACTGGATTGTGCTGGATAATTTGCTTTAGGGCTGAGCGCTTTGTACAAATGTCATCCAATGCGACGAAAATAGCTTGCCTGATGTAATCAATTTGTGGGATTGTTATGGACTGAAACTTTTCTTCAATGATGGTCATGGTTCGACTTGCCAACAGCTTTGGAAGGGAAGAGACAAAGGCTTGCTTCAGATTGATGTCTCCGCTGATTTCAAAGTATATCTTCACCATTTTTTTAAAATGCCTGTCAATGTCATTTCTGTCAAATGACACACACTTCATCTCGAAGAGTTCTCTTTGCATTTTCTCCTGTCTTTGGCCAGTATCTCCGCAGAAAATTTCATGTAGGATCCGGATGTTGAAGGCAAAATCTTGGGAAGTACGAAAAGTATTTTTGTCTTGAATTCCAAGTGAGTTCCACCAATCTCTGAGGATTCTTGAGAACCATGAAGTGAGTTCTGACAGGATGATATACTTTTCTCGTTCTACCAAATTTTTGGTCACCATCCACGTATAGAAGTCTTGGATCCTTTGAGGCCATTTTGAAACCTTGACATCATCTAAGGTGAAAGTGTGGAAACCAGTTCCAACTGGTTTGGACGCCATGGGCTCATATCTTCTTTCTAGGATTGGCTCATCTGTCATGCCTTCTTGTTCTCATCTACTTCAGATACTTCTGGGTCTCTTGGCTGGTTCACAAATATTGGGGGATTGTCATCTTCGGAAGAGTTCGTTGTGGATTCATTGCTTGATTGAGAGCTATCATCCATTGATTCATCGCCTGATGAATTCAGAGATTCCGACCATGGAGTATCTTCTTCTGATATGTATCTTGGCTGGGAGACATAGAGGTCTGGAGCCTTCTGGTCAGAAATCATCAGATTTTCGGGGTTGGATCCTTTTGAACTTTCTCCTTGGTCTCGCCTTTTCTTGGTTTGTTTCTGTGCTGCAAGGGCATCTTTCCTTTCCCAAACCATTTTTGCGATATCAAAATCATGTTCGTCTTTTAAGGGTTGGATGAAAGAGATTGGATTTTGTGAGGTAGATGAATTGTGTTCCCTAAACTAATGAAATGTGCAAAATTGCAGGAATGGCTGGATGTTGGACTCCCATTATGAAATCCGACTAAAAAAGGAGTAGTCTAAACATAAGGCAATAAAAGGCACAGAAGCTTACAATGTGCGGTCCGTAAAATTCCATCTGCGGCCGCAATCAAAGAAGGAAAACTCAGCAGACTTTTGAGCAAATTGCAGACCGCACAATCAAAAGCTGGGCTAGAATCCAAGATCAGAGAGATGACAAAAAGCCAAGTCCAGAGCTTCCTCGAATAGCGGTCCGAACAAGATTTGTGCGGCCGCAGAAGATTATCTTTAGGCCGCAATCATACTATTGCGGACCGCAAAAAAGTGCCTTTCGCCCGCAGTGCTAAATCTTCAAACTGCAGAAATGTTGCCTCGCGGCCGCAGTTCTAAATTGTGCGGCTGCAGAATGCCAGCTCCTGCCAGATGAAGAATTCTGCGGACCGTACATGGAATAGTGCGGTCGCAGAACCTCCCCAAGGGCATTTTTGTCCAAAATTTCTCACTTTGTATAAATAGTCGAGTTTCACAAAATTAGGTCAAGTTTTGACATCAGCAAGTACTGTAGCCGTTTTTCTTTGCCTCTTTTGGAAATTTACTATATTTTCATGTATTTTACAATAGATTTTATTATTTTAAGCTTACATTATGAGTTTAATTAGTATTTCTTCTTCTTTTTCTCCAAACCCAAGCATGATTAGCTAGATTTTATTAGGGTTGTGACCTAATCCTAGTGTGTTAACCTTATGGGTACCAAAATTAGTGCTTGTTTATGATTGGGGTTCATTGTTTAGCCTAGTTTATGTTTTAATTTGTAGAATTAATGGTTGCAAACATTAGTTCATGCCTATTTGACTTAGTCTCTTCTTGAGAAAGAGACACTTAGTCTAGGAAAACCTGGCTAACAAGGAATTGGGTCAATCGAGAGATTGATTAACCCAATTAAAGGATTCAACCTAGAGATAGTAATAAGCCGACTTGAGCTTTTATCAACTATTTTATGTGATATCCATTTGGTCTTGAGAAAGCCAAATTGGGCAAAATCACTCTTTGATCAAGAGGTATTGAATGGGTAATTGAGAGTTGATAGCTATAATACACCCCGATCAACAAAAGAAATATTAAGGTCTTTATCCCATTAGGCAAACACCTATGTAATAGTCACAACCTAGGCTTTTTACCAATTTGAAAAACATCAAAAACAACAATTCCTAGTCTTCTTTCTTTATTCTGCAAACTTTAGTGTAAAAATTAGAAATAGAAACAAAATCTTTTTGTGAAAGTGCAAATTACGATAATTCAATCACAGTGTATTAGAATATATACCCCTAACTCTCATCTTAGCTCCCTGTGGATTCGATCCTGACTCTTCGTTGGGTTACTATAATTGCACACGACCATTTCATACCTTTTTAGAGGTGTGCATTTGGACGCGATCAGCGCTTCGGGGATTTGGTCGACCCTGGAGTTGTAAATCTCCACCTTCTTGTCGTTGGCTTCGATTTTCTTCTCTCATTTCCACCCGCTTCTTCAATTCCTCGATCATCTTTATTATCTTGGGGTTGGTCCCGGGTTCAGCTTCATTTGGCCTATCTATAGCTGGTTCATTTATGCGAGTGTTTTCCCCGGATGATTCGGGCTTAATTCTACTGGGAGCGCGACTTCGGTTCTGCAGTCGGGCTATCGCTGCCTGCTGGGCATGCAGCATTTCAAATATCACCCTTAAGTTGGTCTCATTTCCTTCACCGTCACGAGCATTTTGGGCTACTGACCGGACTCCCCCGCGGATGCCGTTCTCATGATCGGTGGGCAAATTTGTGTTGATGGCCACATGTGAGCTAGCTTCGACGGGTCCGCGACTGGAATTCCATTGAGATCGGTGAGGGGCAGCTCGTTACGGGGCGCTATATTGTTGTTCTCGCCATGGTGGCCAGACTTAGCATCCGTGTTTAGAGGGGCAGATTGGGAGTTCGACATCTTAAAAGCAGACCTGAAATCAAAGATACTTCAAAAAACAAGTGTGAAGTAGGGTATGTTATGGAAATTTGTATCAAATTACCACTATTATCCTTAGCCCCACTGTGGGCGCCAAACTGTTTACCCTCAAAATCTGATAATAATTAAATTGGTAAGTGGTTTTAAGGATACGCAGATTAATTGATACAAAACGATAAATTGGATTAAAACGAACAAATAAAATACAGTAAATTCAAACCACGCGGGGAAGATGTCCTTAGCCTTAGTGAACTATTTTCCCTTGACTCGAGCTCACAATGGTCAATGTTGACGAATGAAAGAAAATCTTAGAATAAAGGTGAAATAATAGTATATTACCTTGGAATGCGTGTTACAACGTGCTTGATGAATCAACAGACTCCCCTTTTATATAGTAGGAAAATTCTACTCTAAGTATAACTCTATAAAAGGTAAAAAATCTTCTGTTTAACTATTTGTCGGTCCTTCTGTTGGCCGTGCTTGATTGCCCCTCGACGCTCTCCGAAGTTCTTCAGGTTTTAGGTCGATCTCGAATCATGACCCCGATATTATCGAGGATCGATGGTCGGCCCTCGTACTCTGACTCGAGGATATCCTTGCTTTGATTCCAATCTTTCATAATCATATCTCGAGCTCGTTTTATTTTGTTGGAGGTCGGAGTGTATCATGAGCCCGATTTTTACCCCTACATACTTATAATGTTACATCATGTCAGTTGACAAGGAGCTTAGTGGAGTGGTTTGATGGTTACAATTAGGCATAAAGTTGTAGTTTTCACCTACTCCATAGTTCTTGTACGTGAGATTGCGTGCGAAATGCTGAATATATAGTTGATGAAAACATAACAAAGAGCGACAAAACACGGCCAGAGAGGATTTTACGAGATTGATGATCTTTATGAGATTTATATTTCGATCTTTTTCTTAGAACGTAATTTTATTGATTTATCTTGAAACGAGGATGGAAGAAAAAGGAGTGATTATCAGTGTTTATGTTGAATCTTTGTCAACTACAGATCCACAATATAGATCTAATCCATTGAAAAGAACAGCAAGAAGAAGAGGGTACGATCGTCGAGCACAACTCTTGGCCTATGCTCATGAGTTAAGGCATGCCAATTCTACATACCCTCGATGTACGTCCGATAATTCAAAACAAAAGCAAAAGGTACGTAATTCAATGTCCCATTTTGATTTATCATGAAAAGTTAGTAATAACCAATTAATCGTTATGCATATGAAGAGAAGCAGTAGCCTATTCAGAATTTAGGGTCACTATATTCTTGAAGAATTAACCTAAATAGCTGCTTAAAGTAAAAATAGACGGTGGATCGGACGTACAACGTGCATATATATAGTCAGTATATAATTTATATATACCGGCTAAAAAATATAAATGACGAATTTAGTCGGCTATTGTGTAAAAGTCCGGTTCTTTTTTCGCACAAACATATATAGTCCGAGCAAGACGCAATGGATTTAGCCGACCCTACAATGTCTTGTCTATGTCGGCCATTCTCAAGAATTATAATATGAGTCATAATTGTTACAGAAAAGGAGATGGACAAGAAGGATAGGATTGCCAAATTCCCGTTTGTTTCGTCGAGAAAATAAGCAGAGGAGGTATGAACAGATGGGAAGAGAAGATTCCCGTGATGCTGAAGAGTCATGCTATCAAAGAGGGTCCAAAGGAGAAAAGATGAGTGGAGCAAATGCGAAAGGCATGTCTAGTTTTTGTGTGAGTACTACAACTATCCATTCCAATAGCAAGTGATCTTTGTTTGGCTAATTAAAACATGCATTTCCTAATAGGTTTGTGTAACTTTGTGATGTGATGCAGAAGAGATTGAAGTGTTTCCTGAAAGATATCTCATCCATCTGGCAATTCGGCAAGCATTAATCATGATCAGCTTATTTGATGGATATATTTTGATGCTAATTATTTTCAATTTCCTCGTCTTTTCCATCTTTTGTTGTTTACGGTAACTTTATGCAACTGTCGAATTCCATTCGAATAGAAAGCTTTTTGGCCAGTTCAAGATCAGTCGTGACTTGCTTAGGAACCTTAGCATGCATACAGTATGTGCTGTTTCCCTCTTGACTTTGCATTTTAGCATCCAAAAAATCCGTCTCCTCCGTCATACAGTGCACAGAGAGGCAAGTGATGGTCACTACTCATCCACTTATCTCCATAACTTTGGGTGACCCGTTCTATATGTCCCCAGGGCGGCACTTGCACTACTAGAAACACATGGTTTTCCCACGGCGAAATCAGAGGGAAACTAGTGGGAAAATCGAGTTTTCACACCGCACTCCCACTGAAAAGGATCACCAGGAAAAGGCTTGGTCGGAAAAAACTTCCCAGAGAAGTATTGGGAAATTTCCCACGGTTTTCCCAGCGAAGATTTAATAGGAAAAAAAATGAAGTTTCCCACCAACAATCTGTGGGAAATATTATTAGTAATTTTTATTATTTTAATACATTAGCCAGGGAAGTGGTGGGAAAAATGCATGGGCTGAAAACAAAAGTATAAATGTTCCCACCGTTTTCGCTGGGAAAAATACATATTGGGAACATAAAAGTATAATTTCCCACCGATATCAGTGGGAAACATGTCATTCTGGAAATAAAAGTGCAAATTTTCCCACAATTTTCACTGGGGATTATGCAAATTCTGAAAATAAAGTATGAACTTTCCCACTAATATCCGTGGGAAATATGCCAATTCTGAAAAATAAAGTATGAACTTTCAAGTATCCGTGTGAAATATGCAAATTCTAAAAATAAAAGTATGAACTTTCCCATCGATATCAGTGGGATAAATGCAAATTCTGAAAAAAAGTATGAACTCCGATATCAGTGGGAATTATGCAAGTTCTGTAACTAAAATGACGAACCTTCCCACAGATTCAGTGGCAAATCTGGAAATTATTTTTGTGCACGGTGCTGCTTTTTAAACTGCACCACCTGCCAAACAAAAAATACAACCACCAACAAGTCTAAATACAATTAAACATTCACATAAAATAGTTCAGCATCTTCCGATCCATTTCATAAAATCCAACCAAAACAGAAAATACAATAAACCAATAATGCAACTAAACATTCAAATAAGAAAGTCAGCATTCAATCTTATCCAGTTGATACATAATATCCAACATCCTAGTCCCACCCAAAATCAGATTAATAAAAGAAACTACTCCTTAGCCTTTTTAGAGCGCGATGGAGAACGTGGTAGAGGAAATGCACCAGATGCTAAGAGGGAGTTTAGCTGGGCCTTGAGGCACAACGTCACCAGTGACACTTGTAAATGCAGCATCCTTTCACCTCATTTCTTCCTCCCTCCGCCTCTCCTCTTCCTCCCTCCGCCTATCTTCTTCCTCCCTTTGCTTTGCCTCCTCCTGCCGCGCAGTCCTTTCCTGTGCATACAACTCAGGAATCTCTGCTATTCTTTAATTCAATAGCTCAAACTCATCCTGATTAATCGAGGACCTTGAGGAAGAAGAGCCACCAGACATTCTAAAAGACTGACAACTAGAACAAAACTCTGATCCAATGCCGTAGACTCTTCCCTTATGTACGCCACCAGCCGCCTTAGTCCACAAGTCCAATTAATTCTCCTGGGATGGTTGGATTGGCTTTCCTTGATCATCAGTTGGTTGCCTTTGAATGAACTCCTCCAACGATTGTTTGAAAGTATTCTGCAAAAAAGTTACAACTATAATATGAATAAATTTAATTAATGAAAAATATTAAAAAGTAACTTGAAATCTTACATAGGTTGTCTCGGCTCATGGCTCGATCCAAGTTGTCTTTGTTCCATCCTTTAGCTTCTTCATATGTGTATCCTCAAATACCTCATCTTGAGTAACTGATCTTTTTAAAGCCTTTTCCTATAAAGTACCATTTAAAGCAGTAAGTTCTTTTTGTTAAATTTCTATATTTTTTCACTAGGGACAATATTTGTTTGCTTCACCAAATCATTAAATATTTACAAGTATAGTAGCTTAGTCCATATATCCTCAGTAATCCAACCTGGCATCTCTTTCTTATCTCGAGCTTCTCGAAGCATATCAAACAACCAGTCAGCACATTTCTTAAAAAAGATGCCTCGTACCTCTGCCTCACGTTCAACTGGCCAAGCATACTTCATCTGCATATAATTAATTTGTTAGATTGATTAAATGTGAGTTGAAAAATGAAATAATTTATTTTACCTAAATTCATCAAACATCCTGTCTCTAATGCTCCATGGAACATCTGAGCTTAGCCCCATGAGCATGGCACCTTGCGGCGCTATTTGCACGACGCTCCACCGGTCCGTTGCCAAAAGCCATCAGCCGCCACGAGCGATGCCAGATACAACCCACAACGACCGCACGGCATTCGACATGTACTGAGCTTAGCCCCATGCGCATGGCACCTTGCGGCGCTACTTGCACGACGCTCCGCCGTTCCGTTGCCAAAACCAGCTGCTGCCATGAGCGATGTCGCCACCCGATGTTGCCCCTAACAACCGATGGCCTTCGACATGTACTGAGCTTAG
Organism: Nicotiana obtusifolia; assembly: GCA_002018475.1. Taxonomy (NCBI): domain Eukaryota; kingdom Viridiplantae; phylum Streptophyta; class Magnoliopsida; order Solanales; family Solanaceae; genus Nicotiana; species Nicotiana obtusifolia. Next base: position 76,226 of record MCJB01046369.1, read on the forward strand.
CCCGATGTGCACGGCACCTGTGGCACTACTTGCACGATGCCTCACCGTTCCGTTACCAAAAATCATTATCTGCCACGAGCGATGCCGCCACCCGATGTTGCCCACAACAACCGATGGCATTCGGCATGTACTGAGCTTAGCCCCATGCGCATGGCACCTTGCGGCGCTACTTGCACGACGCTCCGCTGTTCAGTACATCTGCAAGTAGCGCCGCAAGGTGCCATCCTATCACACAAGGACACCTAATTGTTCCTTCATTACAAAATTCAGGAAGTGTTTTTGCATGAGCAATAAATCCTTTAACACCTTCAACAAATTCTTCCTTTAATCCACAACAATTAGGATGATTCCTATCGTACATCCATCTGCGATGTTCACGTTCCATCTAGTACACAAATACACACAAACAAATGAATAGACTTAGAACAATTTATTTGTTTCAAGTTAGTTTACAATTAATCTTGAATAGTATACCTTAAATAACTCACTTAGTTTTCAATTAATTTTGAATAGTATACCTTAAAGAACTCACTTTTATTCTGTCTTTTTTTAAGTCAAGAAAAAGCTATGGTTCTAGATCAAATTACTATGAATGAAAAGTTCTTTTTCATAGAAATGCTCCTATTAAGTTCTTGAAATCAGTTTAAAAAGTCAAACCAAGATTCTAACATATTGGTTATCATCCATAAAAAAATTTAAACTTGGAGGTTAGATATAATATTCACAATAAAAGGATTTTTTATCAAGGTAAACAATATGAATTCATGTAGTTGTTCTAGCAATTCAACAGCTTAACTTACATTTAAAAACTGAAACCAACTTAGAGATTAGCAAATGAAGTTACCTCAAGACTTATAACCTGATTTTGTCTTCTTTCACACTTTGTGTATCTTCACTTCCTGGTCGAATTTTCAAAAGGAGCAAAAAAGATGATAATTATACTTAAAAAATTATGCTGGTAAGAAAAAGATGTAAAAAAAGCCAAAGCAATGTTCAGAGAACACTAAATTAATTAGAATTGTAGTACTAAATAATAACAACAGGATATACGATAATAGAAGTGAAAAAAGAGTAATGCACAAAACCGCTAAGCGTTTGAAGCTAGACAGTGACTTAGGGAGATTCTAAACTTCACTAGTTACATGTAAAAAAACGCAGAAAACAGTATATAGCATGCTAATCAACAATAAAGCATCTGCAGTTTTTAATACTGTATCCAAACTACAATGGGCCTAATTCCTCTAGTCTATCATTACAAAAAAGAAAAGGCAACCTAACAAATTCAAACAAATTCACAATGATCAGCAGGTAAGAAAAAAGGTAGGAGAAAGTGGCAAAAACTATGGGCTGGCAAAAGTAGGGGTAACTTTATAAGGGTCAAAACAGAAGTTCTCTTTCTACTTAATTTACTGTTATTTACATACAACTATACGTTTTCGATGTTTTTTCAAGTCGTTAATTGGTAAACATTCATATTTACCATAAGCAACTTGCCCTTTTGGTTTAGCATCAGCAGTGTTAATAAGTTTAACAGTATTGTAACTATTCTCCTACTCTTTAAACAATTTCTGGGTTAAAATGAAAAAGTTTCTACTTCTGGAACTGCTCTAGCATGCCGAACTGAATTATCTGTCATAAGCAGCAGTATTAAAGAATGCCACTGCTTTGGAGAAGTTCATTGTCATATCGAAGACAAGAAAGTGCAAGAGATGTTAGACGAACTGTATTTCTGCATATATCTAACAAGAAAGTTGAAACAACATCAACTCCAACTAAAGCTTTCTTCATATGATCCTTGAAAAATTAAATAAGAACATAGAGTAAGTACTTCAACGGATATTCCATCCAGCGACTGTGCAACAATAGACCATACTAAAGCTCTCCAAGAGTAACTGATTTGTTTCAAAACTCGCCATCATGCAGTGAACCAATACCACCACATGAGTATACTTTCTTGAAAATTTTCCTAAGTTGGACATGAGAGTCTAAAAGCTGTAGCAGAGGGTACTCTAACTTTATAACAAACATAGGAATTGGTCCTGAAACAAAGAAATACATGTTTGTGAAACCATGTTGAAGTGCCCTTTCTCCCCAACATCCAGACGCCCTATCATTAACAAATTGAATCGCACTCGCTACAGCCCACTTTAACAGTTTATTCATTTTATAAAGATCACACTGCCAAATATTTAATAAAGCACAAAACAGAGGTATATGAGTATGGATTCGCAAGAGAAATACAGGACCAAGGATAGACAAGCTTCCTTTATAAAACAAACTCATTCTCAAAGCCTTTTTAAATATCTTTAAAAGCCACTTTCGTATAATGATCCTTGACATTGGGGTTAAGCTTGCGATTGTGTAACTCCTGCAATGCCATCAACTAAAAATCATAGGCGAGAATTCGAGGATCAAAGATAACTTCGAGGTTATCTAATAAATCCATTGATTCTCTTATCTTTCTGTTATTACGGAGTTCAATGATTCCTCTCTCATTCTTTATTCCAAATGCTAATTAGTCACTGCTGTTTTTCAATCTTTTCCAAAACCCAATAAAGTATGAGAGCATATTCATATAATACCATATACAGTCCACAAACAGCCTTTCCTTGGGTTGCCTATGTACCATTTAGTATATTTAACTCTCTTTTCAGAAATTGAAATAGCTTTTCGACATCCAGCTATATACAACTTTACTTAACATCCAATATCCAAGAAAAATTCTTTCAGGCTTCATAAATCTAAATCCAGTATAAAATCTAATAATAATCCTCTAAAATTAAAGTGAAAGGAGAAGAAAAATTCAAATGGGTCAATGAACTCAGGACTCAAGAACCCAACTACACGCACAAACACACACACAAAAGCTAGGTTTTCAGGAATGGAGGAACCCTAGGTTTTTAGGCATTTAGGGTAAAATCAGAAAAGGGAGAAAGAAGAGGGGGGGGGNGGGGGGGGGGGGGGAAGAGGCGTCACTTACCAGTGATTTTGCATGAGTGAAAGCTCCTTGGACAAGAATGGAGGTTTTGCTGCGAAGAGAATGAGAGAAAAAGAAGAAAAAATAAGGGATATACGCCTAATGTAAGAGGAAAGACTTATTAAATTTGGTGAAATTGTTTTTAAGCTCGCGGGTTTTTGGACCAAATATAAGAATTCGAAATTTTGAGCTTTCCACTCTATCTGTTGGAAACATTAAAATAATTTTTTATCTTTAGGTTCCCACCGTTTCACCAGGAAGGTTTAATAATTTTATTTCTAATGACATTCCCACTGATTTGGTGGGAAAAAAATTATGCGTTTTTTTGCGCCAACTAATTCCCACCTATAGTCTGTGGGAACGTTTAAAAAAAAAAAGTAAAAGAAAACTTTTTTATTTCCCATTGAGTTTTTTTTACATTTCAGTGAAAACTGCCACTGATAATATATTTGTATTTTTCTAGTAGTGTTGAGGGTTTGATTGACACAAGGACAACAATCGGGAGAGCAGGTTGGGAAGGGAAACATGAGTATGAAAAATTAATATTTCATTCAATTATTAAAGGATATTCTAACGTATTATTTTGCATTTAAATTTAAATTTTTGATAGATAAATATTGAGCGCGTAATTATTAATTATTCTTCACTTGCAAATAGGTCATTTGATAACAGAAGGAATACCGCTGTGTTTGTACGTTGGATATATCAACTTGATTGTCTCTTTTCTTTTCTTCTTTTTCTATCTTGAGAGTAAAGACCTTTCCGATCAACTAAATCTTCACCTCCTCACTTGGAAATTTTTTTGTTAAAAAATGACAAACACAATTAATGTAAGTATTTTCTAATTAATAACGGCTTACCACGTAGCATAATATTTTTTTTTCTCTTGTTACTGCTTTTGCTTTTGCTTTTGCTTTTCCTCTTAATCTTTTCATCATGTAATGCATCTTGTAAATATAATTTAAAAAACCAGCGTTATTTATTTTCTTCTACTTAGAGTCTTAGACCATAATTAGGCTACTTTTTCCGAGTGGCTTATTTAACAACCAAACATGTAGGGCAAAATATTTGTATTGGAAAGTGGGATCCTAGACCACTAGGAAATACGTACTACTATATTCGGGTTTAGTTTACTTGTATTTCGTCGTCATGTATGTCCAAAAACGTAATTTAATACTTTACATTTCAGCCCGAAAAAGTTTATTCAAGAAATTAATAATTAAAAGGTCAAAAGAGTATTTTATTTTTAAAAATATCAAACGGAAAAAAATTCAAATGGCAACACGTGGCTCTCACCTCCATGGTGAGAACTGGTCAAGAGGCAAAGGATAACAAATAGTCAAGTTCAAAGAATCAAAGCTAATTAAAACAATGCAAAATTTAAACGTACGTAAATAAAATGTATCAAGTTTAGGAATATTTACGTATTTCGCCATATTCTATGACTAATATGTGGTGTTCCAATCATTACAACTCAATCAAACATTGGAACTTAATTACTTTTGGAATATCACGTGACCTAAATAAATTCTCTATAATAATTAATTGAATTTAATAATGTAAAAAATCAAGTAACTAAGCGAACAAATTAAACATCGACGCAACCTCGTCGGTTCCTCCTCTGCCAACCAATGTGTTTTTTAGGTGTGAAATATCATAAAGATTTAAGCTAAAGTATTTTGGCCAAAAATCTAACCATGTTACTGATCGGGAATTTTCCACCATTTCACATCATGTAAATGGCTAAAACTGCTATGTAAAAACAAATAGCGGAAAAGAAAACTCCCGAAAGAATTAATGTTGAAGTAATGTATCGTGTAGTATTGGATAAGATTTGCACTAAGGGGATCCAAAATATAAGGAAGTAAATACATGAAGAGCTCTTGGGTGTAATATTTATATATACAGTGTAATTTTAGCTTTGTATATACAATACAATTTCTCGATGAAAATTATTCAGATGAACCTCTTTGAGCCCCCTAGTTCCTTCCTTGTTCACGTGTTTTTCACATTCATCTTATTTCTAACATCATGATCCTGTGAATTTATGTGAATCTCTATGGAGCTTGAGCTCTGGTCTAATGGAGATTGAGAGAGAGAAAACAAAAAGAGAGATTAGCGTGTGAAGCAAGCTGAACTGGATTGAAACATGAAAGAGTTCATCTTTGATTAATCATGCAATTGGACTTATTACAATATGCACTAGCTTATAACTAACTAACAGCTAATTGCCAGTTGTCGAACTCTAACTGCTATATCACAACTAACCTTCCAAAAATTAGTTATTCAGCTAACTCTAGTCAATTACAAACTGCCACTACTCGACCTCAGTTGCATTAACTCAAGTTATTCCTATTTCAACACTCCTTCTCAAGCTGATAGGTACAAAAATATTAAGCACTCCCAGCTTAGACAGTAGATATTCATGTTGTGATCTCAACAAGGCCTTTTTTAAAATATCTGCTTATTGATCTTTGGAACTCACTTGCACAGTTTTCACCAACCCTTGCTGTTTTTTCCTCTGATGAAATGATAATCTATTTCAATATGTTTTGTCCTCTCGTTCATAATGAATTAGCTGTAATCTGCAGAGATGCTTTATTATCACAAAATAGATTAACTGGCATTTCTACCTCTGTCCCAAGCTTTTTAAACAACCCTGTCAACAACACCAACTCTGCAACTGTCCAAGTCATGCTTAAGCTGTTGAACTTTTTGAAACTGTATTTTGTTTCTTGGACATTCAAGAGATCGGTGAGTTCTCATGCTTGACAAGAAAACCTGTGACTGATTTTCTGGTGTTAGGATATGATGTCCAATCTGCTTCACAGTATGAACTCGGTGTGTTACTCTTCTCACTGCTCATCATGATACCCATTCCTGGTTCCTTTTTGATATACCTCACAATCCTCAAGGCTGCTTCCCAGTAGCTTCTCTTGGGCTGCTGCATAAATTGGCTGAGTGTTTGCACACCAAATGTTATGGTTGGCCTTCTTAATGTCAGATATAAGAGTTTTCAATGAGTCTTTGATACTTCCCCCTGTCTTCTAACAATTCATCATTTTTCACACCTGTGATATCATCTAATTCCTTGAGTGTTAACTATTGGTTGTACTCTAATAGGGTGCACGCTGATTTTGATGCACCCAGTCCTAGTTCTTCAATGAGTTCCAGGGTATACTTTCTTTGGTTCATCAGAATTCCCTTTGTTGATCTGTTGAACTCTATTCCAAGAAAATATTTTAGCTCTAAGGTCTTTCAACTTAAAAGCTTGGTGCACATTCTGTTTTGTATTCTTTATCAATTTAAGATTGTAGCCAGTAATTAGCATATCATCTACATAAACCAGAATGACAACTATGTCGGCGTCTTGCTTTAGTGTGGAGAGTGGTCCAAATAACTTTGTTTGAACCCTTGGGCTATCAACGCTTTTGTAAGCTTCGCATTCTATTATTCACGGTCTTGCTTCAAACCATATAGGGATTTAACAAGCCTACATACCACTAGATTCTTTCCTGGCTTATGGAACCCTCTGGGAGTTGCATGTAGACCTCATCTGGTAAATCACTCTGCAAGAGTGCACTGTACACATCCAACGGATAGGTGTACCATCCCGTTGTTACAACTATTGAAGTCACAGATCGGACAGTAAGAATTTTCACTACTGGAGAGAAGGGTTCATTGTAATAAAGATATTCTTGTATATTGTATTCCTTGGCCACCAATCTAGCCTTGAACCTCTTAATTTTATCATTTTCTTGTATTTCACCTTGAATACCCATTTGCAACCTATGGGATCTTTACCTTTAGGCAAGAAGACTAGTTCCCAAGTGTGATTATTTTCAAGAGCCTGGACTTCAAATTTCATTGCCTCCACCATCCAGCATCCTTTGAAGCCTCATGAATGGTCTTTGGATCAACTATTGAAGAGAAGGCAGCTAGAAAAGTTTTGTAAAAGGGACTCAAATTGGAGTAGGCAACTGAGTGGTGTGTAGGATAAGGAGTGGTGGAAGTGTTACCGATAGGTGTGGTAATATAATCATACAACCATCCTGGAGGCGTCTTTGTTCTAACTGATTGTCTCAAGCTAACAGAATTTTCAGGAGCCAAGGCTCCAGGTGATTCAGTTGTTGCATCTCCAATATCTGCAGGGTTTGGATCATGACCTTCAGGTTCTAAAAAATTGCAGCTTCATGGTCTTCGTGGATATCAGCAACATCATCTAGAATATTCATAGGAAACTCCTCATTTGGACCCAGATCAGCTTGATCAAAGTTCTCATATTGAGTTGTATCTGCACTGTTAGTAAGAGGATCAATCTCCAAATTTTCTGTACATTGATATTGGAAATTAATTTTTGGTTCAATATTGGAGAATAAAGAGGGCTGTGAATCCCTCGTGTTTGAAAGAAAATATGTTTTCCTTGAGGATCACATCCTTATTGACAAAGAAACTTAGTTAGTGAAATTGTACAAAATGTAACCTTTGCTAACTTCTGAGTATCCCATCATGATTGTTGCCATTGTTCTAGCAGTAAATTTATCATGATCATATACCTTTTTGCAAAACATAGACACCTCATGACTTTCAAATGATCAAGGCTTAGGCTCCTTTTATGGAAGACCTCATAAGGGGATTTTTCTTCAAGAACCATAGAGAGCATTATGTTTATCATTAGAACACAATGGACCAAAATTATTCAGGAATACTACCTTCAAATCTAACAGCTTTTGCAACCTCCAAAATGTATATGTGCTTTCTCTCAACAACACCATTCTGCTGAGGTGTATACACACATGTCCTTTGATGAATCATACCTAGGGACTGAAAAAATTGAGAACAACTTACATTGACAAATTCTCCGCCATTATTTGACCTTATCTTCTTGACTATTTTTCCAAACTGTGTTTGTACTTGTGTGAAAAAACTTTTTGAGTACAATAATCACATTCTTTTTATGCCCAAGCAAGTATAACAAAGTAATTGAATGAACATCCACAATTGTCAAATACAATTTATTTTCATAAAATGTTTGTACATTGCAAGGCCCACATAAATCAAAAGTTCTACTAGTACTAGGAAAAGGCAGTCTTGTATGCCTAGCTAAAGGACAAATCATCCAATTGTCTATTGCCACTTTACATCTTCTTGACTTAAGCCTGGAATCTGTCTTATTGCTCCTACTAATGCATGTCCAAGTCGCTTATGCCACAACCCCTTGTCCATTTTCTTCTGTATTTCTGCCAGTCCTTTTTTTTAGCCATGTTACTTTCTGCAGTGTTTTGAAGGAACAGGTAGTGGCCTTCATTTTCTTTACCAATTCCCTTCACCATTCCACTATAGAGGTTTTGGAATATGCAAAAATGTGAAAAGAAACATACTAAACAGAGTAGTTCTTTTGTGAGCTTGGGTACAAACAAGAGATTGTATCTAAAGTCTGATATGAATAGGACATTATTTATTTCATCTTTATCAGTCAATCTTCGTGAACTAATTTGTGTCATAGTTGTAGTTTCTTCATTTGGCAATTGTACCTTTTTTTCTTTCAATATCACTATTTCTTATTTTAGTTTTTAACATATTTAAATAAGACACCATGTGGTTTGTGTCTCCAGACTATCCATTTCTTTACTTGGGAATTTGTTAAAGTGGCATTAATAATACATGCCGTGTTGACTATGCCACCTGAGGTTTAAGCTGTGTTATCCTTACTAAGATTTTCATAATTTGTGTGTATTATTTAGGTATAAAATAAGGCCCTCGAATGTTCTGTTATGTTGAGCTTATACCTCTACCAGTGTTGTTTTCTGTTGTATTCAGTTCCTTGTGTTCCTCCACTGTAGCATTGTGAGTAGCTGTAATTATAGGTTTCTTGTTGTACTTATAATTTGCAGGATACCCTATCAATTTGTAGCATCCTTCACGAGTATATGTTTTGTGATTGCAATAGTCACATTGCATATCGTAGTTCTTCTTTCCCTTTTAAACAGGTCCATTTCCTATTACTATTATCAATGCTGTTACGTTTTCAATTTCAGGCGATCGTAATGCATTTGTAATGCTCCTTTGATTTTCCCTTTTCATCAATATGGGATATGCCTTGTTGATTGAAGGCACTGGAACCATCATCAAAAGCTGGCTCCTTAGTTGTTCATAGGACTTATTTAGTCTTATAAGAAATTGCAAAAGATTCAGTCTCTCTATGAAGGTCACAAATTCATGGGACTTAGCACATTCACAATCAGAAATTGGGGCTTAGGCTATCAGATTCAGCGCATAGCAAATGTCGCTTAGACAAGTAACTAGAAATAGAGCTGGTTCCCTGACTAATGGTATCGATCTCCTAATGTATCTGAAAGATTATAAAGCAATCAATTTTATCAAAACAGTTCTTCAAATCTCTCCAAAATGAATATGCAGTTATAGACTACACTATCCCGTTGTAAAATTCCTTCGACACACAGTTCATAATCCATGAAAAGACGATTGCATTACATTTTTCCCATAGATCACCAAATTTGGACCGGAATTCTCCCTTTTGCAAGTACCGTTTATGAATCCTAGCTTATTCATTCCTAGGATTGCAATTAGCATTGCGCAACTCTGTACCGAGTACTTTTCTGGCCCATTCAATTGGAGAGAGATCAATACATTTCCTGAATTTTTATTGAGCGCAGAAACAAGGGATGATCGTGTCTTAATTTTAGTGGCTCCATATTGTCAATCGTCATGATTCAGCTTGCAACAGAAATGCAAAGATGAAGTATGGGTCTAAGGATCGAAAAAGACTGTACTAACAGTCGAGATGCTTTGTTACCATGTAAATTTATGTGAATCTCTACAGAGCTTGATGTGATGACCCGCCATGTCATCATGCCACATAGGTGCCATTTGGCATATTAAAGCCATGTGGAAGCTTACATAGGAGGAAGACTAGCATTTGTGAGAAGATTCTAGAAAAGTATGGACATTTCCTTTGGAAGACCCTAGATCCCTATGGATTTGCTAGGAAAGTCCTTGGAATCTTCTAGGCTTGTAGAGAATTCTAGAGAAAGCCCTTATCTTGTAAATATTAAGGACTTGTGTAACAATTAGTATTTACACTCTAGCCCCTAGGAGACTAGTATATAAAGGGGAACATCCATTTGTAGTTCACCAAGCAAACAATTCAAGTTCTCTCTAATACAAAGCTTCCTTTAATAATTCTCTTGTGTTCTTTCTACCATTCTCTTAGCGATCTTGAGTGTAGTAAGGCTGACTTGGCATAGCAAGAACGTGAGCAAGTTGTGCAAGATCGTGAGTAAATTGTCAAGTGCCGCACGTGTACTTAGTTAACGACTAAGGACGTGACAACGTGGTATCAGAGCAAAGGTTGGAACTAAGGGAATGGCGAACGACGGAGAAATTAATGCTGTCAATACCCAAGCCAACGTCATCCAAGATGCTGCTGTCAAGAATGGCCGTAACAAAAAGAGGAATGCCACCAACAAGAGCCAGGAGGTGCCACCTGAGGTTGTGTCAAACAAAGGGCTTACATCCCAAGAACCATCTGCCACTGAGGCGAGCGAGGATGAAGTGGAGGCCCTTCCTGAGGACGTCTCACTCGGTGAAGAGTGGGTGATGAAGATGAACGCGGGGATGGATGCCGTGGAGATCTTTGGCCAACGCTTGGGAAAGGTGGAAGGCACCCTTAGCGTTCTTGAGGGGCACACTCTTGAAGAGATTGAGAGTATCCAAAATGACTTGGAGGGACGTACACGGACCGAGATGGAACTAAGGCAAACCATCACTGCCATAGAGTGTAGACTCATGGAGGCTTTGAGTACTATCGATGTTGTGAAGGCAAAGATAGAGTTACTCGAGGAGCATGTTAGTGCTGGTGTGACCGAGGCAGCCAGTAATGTTGTGATGACGAGGGAGGCCAAGATCGAGGCCCCCAAACCCCCAGTGTTCAAAGGTGTTCGTGATGCACAAGAAGTGAAAAACTTCCTTTGGCACTTG
>MCJB01046380.1:0-19509 GCA_002018475.1 Nicotiana obtusifolia
TCTTCTATGTGTTTTTGTGTGTATTTTGCCATATTCGTGCTGTAAAGATTGAGTTTTAGCCTACAAGGGGAGTGTTCAAGTGGTGTTAAATGTGACTCGTTAATTCGAGTAAATAATTATGAGGTCTTCATGCCTTGTGAATTGCTGTCAGAGTTGTGAAAGTTTGACAGGAGGTTTTGGTTAATATGAGGTTAATTGACGATGCTGGAATTAATTATGAACAACTATTATAACCAGAGACGTGGTTATGGGCATATATATAATGGGCGCGTAAGCACGAGTTGCTACAGCCGGTTGAGACTAACACGCTGTGTTGAAATAATTGGGCTGTGAGAAATTTAGCTTTGAAGTTTATAAATATGGATAAAAGAAATAATCTTCAATTGAGATGGTGTTGTCGGATCCATGTTAAATTAAGATGACGTGGAATCACCCGCGACTGCGTGTAATAATACACTTAGAAATTTAATGTCCTCGGAATAACTCTTGGCACGTTCGAGGACGAACGTTTGTTTAAGTAGGGGAGAATGTGACGACCTGGCTAGTCATCTCGTGAGTTACCGCTCCATTTTCCTCATTTTCCGTCTCATTATGCTTCGTTATCCATTTTCTATGTGATCGAGTTGAGTAATTTGCGTTTGGAGTGGGTTTGGTAAGAAATGAAACACTTAGTCTCTTTTAAGAAGGTTTAAGTTGGAAAAGTCAACCGGATGTTGACTTATGAGTTAGAGGGCTCGGATGTGAATTCCGACGATTCGATTAGTTTTGGGAGATAATTTATGACTTATGAGTGTGATCGGAATTGGTTTTGGAGGTCCCGTGTAGAATTAGGCTTGAATTGGTGGAGTTAGTATTTTGGCGATTTTCGGTTGTTAGGCGAGATTTTGATCCGAGGGTCGGAATGGAATTTCGAGAGTTGCTATAGCTTCGTATGGTGATTTCGGACTTAGGCGTATGTCCGGATTTAAAATTGGAAGTCCGTAGGACAATTCAAAGCATTTTGGCGAATGTTGGAAAATAGAAGGTTTTTGGAAAGTTTGACCGAGGGGTTGACTTTTTGATATCGGGGTCGGAATCCAGTTTTGAAAAAGTTCATAGGTCCGTTATGTCATTTATGACTTGTGTGCAAAATTTGAGGTCAATCGGACTCGTTGGAATTTATTAGTTTCATTAGGCTTGAATTGGGGTATGATTCGTGTTTTTAACATTGTTGGATGTGATTTAAGGCCTCGACTAAGTCCGTAATATGTTTTAGGACTTGTTGGTATATCCGGACGGGGTCCCGAATGGCTCGGGTGAGTTTTGGGTGGTTAAACGGACTATTTCATCTTTGGAAAAGATGAAAAAATCTGCAGAAAATTTCAGAAAAAACTGATGCGTGTAGTCCCGTTTGAAAGCTCATATCTTGCAATCTATAAGGAACCAGAAAAATTGCAAAACATAAAAGTTGTAGTCCTTTGAAAATGATAAAGCATTCATCATTTAGACATATATACAGAAAGTTATGATAGGTCGAAGTTGGCTGGTGGAGCAGTTTTGACAGAACTTCTCGATGCACTTTAGAAACTCATATCTCGGAATATATAAAGAGTTATGTAGTGTACAACCTATCAAATGAAAGATATTCGAGCCTAGTTTCTAAATCTTCAAACTTTTGCTCATTTGGATATTTTCACAAGGAGTTATGAGCGTTTTAATAGACGGTGTACAGCAAGGGAATAATGATAAGAGGATGTACAACCTGCACAGCGCAAGTACAACNCGGGGTCCCGAATGGCTCGGGTGAGTTTTGGGTGGTTAAACGGACTATTTCATCTTTGGAAAAGATGAAAAAATCTGCAGAAAATTGCAGAAAAAAAACTAATGCGTGTAGTCCCGTTTGGAAGCTCATATCTTGCAATCTATAAGGAATCAGAAAAATTGCAAAACATGAAAGTTATAGTCCTTTGAATCTAGTATCCAGAATGATAAAGCATTCATCATTTGGACATATATACAGAAAGGTACGATAGGTCGAAGTTGGCTGGTGGAGCAGTTTTGACAGAACTTCTCGATGCACTTTAGAAACTCATATCTCGGAATATATAAAGAGTTATGTAGTGTACAACCTATCAAAATAAAGATCTTCGAGTCTAGTTTTTAAATCTTCAAACCGTTGCTCATTCGGATATTTCCACAAGGAGTTATGAGCGTCTTAATAGAAGGTGTACAGCAAGGGAAAAAAATAATAAGAGGATGTACAACTTGCACAACGCAAGGTACAACTCCATGAAGCCTGGGCAGAATGTTTTAAGCCCTATTTTGTCCGATTTTGGGTATAGTTTCACCCATAGTTATTCATTTTTGGAGGTTCTTGAAAGAAATTAACGAGGGATTCAAGGAGAATCGATTGGAGGTAAGAATTTTGGACCTAAAACTCGTTTATATTGTGAAATCCACCTAGAAAATCATTGAAGTCTTGCTAAAAATGGGAGAAATAGGGCTTGGGATTTTGAAATTTTAATTGGGTATTTGGAGGACCATTTGGGGCCGGATTTGAGAACTTTGGATATGTACGAACTCGTGGGGAGATAAGGAACCCGTTGATGTGAAAATTTTTGAACTTCGAGAAGTGGGCCCGGGGCTTGGGTTTTGCTAATTTCGGGATTTCTTGGTATTTTGATTGTTTTTTCTTGGGTTTTGTTTCCTCAACATATTGTGACATAATTGTTCTGAATTGGGATAGATTTGACGCACGTGAAGGCCAATTTGAAAGGCAAAGGCGTCGTGGGCTAAGGATTTAGCCGGTTTGAGGTGAGTAATGTTTGTAAATGATGTTCTGAGGGTTTGAAACCCCGGATTGCACATCGTAATGCTGTATTGAGTTGAGGCACATGCTCGATGATGAGCATGGGGTCGTTTACTACTGGGGATTGGGGCTTTGTCCATCCCGATTTATGATTTTATTACATATTTGATTGAAACCTGTTTGATATCATCATGATTTGGGCTGCTTGCCATATTTTGGGCTTCTTGACGGTTATGTGAACCCTTCAGGGGTATTTGTCACTGATTTGAATCATTATTTGAACTCAGTTTTGAAAATTAAATGATATTTTCAAATGATTTTTTAATGGATCGGGTGGCACGCCGCCACGGATATGATGTAAATGGATCGGGTGGCACGCCGCCACGGGATTTGATTTTTAATGGATCGGGTGGCGCGCCGTCACGGGATTTAATTTTTAATGGATCGGGTGGCACGCCGCCACGGGATTTGATTTTTAATGGATCGGGTGGCACGCCGCCATGGAATTTGATTTTAATGGATCGGGTGGCACGCCGCCACGAGATGTAATGTGCATGGATCGGGTGACACGTCGTCACGAGATATTGAGCTACTGAACCCCCCACAGTAAGCGCCGGGTACCCAGGGAACGGGTGGCACGCCGCCACGATAGTCATGACTTGCATTACATTGCATTGCATTGCATTTTTGGTTGTGTTGGTGTTGTTTCCATTTACTTCGTGTTATCTATTTGAGACGTTACTTGTATTTACTGTTCCATCGTGGATTGTTCTAAGTCTTATGTATTTTCTTACCTTCAGTCATTATTTATATGTATTACTCACTGAGTTGGAAGTACTCACATTACTCCCTGCACCATGTGTGCAGATTCAGGCGTTGTCGGTTCCGCTCTAAGGTATTGACTACTATTGTTAGAGCGGTGATTCAGAGACTATGAGGTAGCTATTGGCGTCCGCTGCCTCATATCTCTTTCATATTGTTGTTTCCATTCCTTCAAACAGTCATGCCAAAGATGTTGTAATAGTTATTTTATTATTAGGATTTCATTAGTGGCTCATGACTTTGTGACACCCCGATCTGAAGGCTGTAGTCGGGATGGTTTACTATATTTTTCCGCTAATTCCTGTTGTTAAACTATACTTATATTACTTTCGTGTTGCTAACTGTTTAAATGAAGTTAGTTTGGATTGGCTGGCCTTGTCTTCATGAGAGGCGCCATCATGACCGGGTTGGGATTTTGGGTCGTGACAGTGATCCTACCATGCTCGAAACTAATTTTTCTATATAATTTGTTTATGATTATATGTACATTAATTTAGAGTACAGTCTGATTATTCTAATAAGTGTCGAGTAAAGATCAGAAAATTTTATTATAATATATGCCGACTGCCGAGGATAATTTTATTCTAATATTGAGTCTGATTATTCAGCTAATAACTATAAATTAAATACAATTTTACATTTCTTTAAAATTAGATGCAACTTTGTTGTCTTACTAAGTTGTTTGATTCTCTGTTTTTTCAATTTCAAAGATGCATTTGTTGGGGTTTTTTTAACATATATTTTTACAAAAAAATGTGTTCTATAATAAGACATATTTTCTAATCTTTTACCTCACGAGAAGCTTATGCATTTCTGGATGATCTTCTGTAACAATTCGACCGGTCATTTTGAGCTTTATCATTTTATTCGGTGGTTTGAGACTTTAAGTAGCTTCATATTATGTATTATTATGACTTGCATGTATGGTTAGTTTCGGTTTTCGAGCGATTCGAGATTGATTTAGAAGAACGATTATCATTTTAGAAGCTTTAAGTTGGAAGAGTTGACCAAGATTTGACATTTGGGTAAACAGACTCATAATCGGGTTTTAATTATTTCAATAAGTTTGTATGATGATTTTGGACATGTCCACAACATTTGGTTAAATTCCGATGAGTTTTGAATAAGTTTGGATTTTATGGTGATTGTTTTCGATTTTGGCGTCAATTTGAGCATGAAGGTTATCATATTGAGCAAACTGCCTTTGATTCATGTTTCGATTAAATCATTGTATCCGTATTATAATTTTGGAACCATAGCAACTGAAATCGTCAAGTTTCGACATCGTATGAGGAATTTATGGTCATTTTACTAAGAATTGGATTGCCAGATATTTAGATTAATTGCGAAATTGCCACTGAATTCATATTTAAAAATCTTCACTATTTTTAAATATTGAAACCAACATATCTCCTTCATTATAAGGTCAAATGGAGTGATTCAAAAGCCTAACTTGACTAGACTTCAGGAGGAATCTATTGGATGCATCAAAAGCGAATTTCGGGATCGTTTGGCATAAGAACACGAGGCAGAGCAGCTGGGCATTTTTGGCTATAAAAGTTGTTGGAGTTTTTCTCATCTTGAAAGTTTTGGATTGAGAGAATTCAAGGATGTTCTTCAAGTTTCTTCCATGAGATAAGGTCTAAACCGTAACCTAAGCATTTCCCTTTGATTGATTCCCTTGGTTTAAGCTTTAATCCATGATTTTAATTGAAAACCCATTAATTCTTTAAATCAAGACATGGAGTTATGTCCTAAATTTTAAAAATTAAAAATGAGTTAGAAGCATTTATTTCTCGATTCCTTTTGGGATTATGTTCTCCTGTATTATGAGAACAACATACTCGAATTTGGTAAGTTTTGGAAGAGTATTTCAGGAGATATAAGACCCAACTAATGCGGGTTGGACTCTTGGGTTATGAACACCCAAGAGCGATGTTTTGGCGAATTGGTTGAGCTATCAGACTCCGATTGAGTCAGTTTTCGTTCGTGTGAGCTTGTATTGGTTCGGGCTTCGCTTAGGTAAGATTGGATTCGGAATCCAAGGCAGGCCCAGCGTTGATTTTTGTTAACTTTTTGGTTGATTTTGGGCTTTTGATTAAATACTCGACCTTTATCGATTGGGTTATTTCCTTGGCATTGTTTGTGTTCTTGAGTTGCTTTTGGCTAGTTTCGAGCCGTTCGGAGGTCCATACGCGCGAGATGGCATTTGTAGAGTATTGTTTGGCTTTTCTCGATATTGGATTCGGCTTGTTCGAGGTAAGTAACACTTCTAAACTTGGCCTAAACATATGTGTTATGTGTTTGGTGTTGAGGTGATGCACATGCTAGGTGACGGGTGTGTGGGCACGCACCAAATAAATTACGGCTCGGTTGATTCTGTGATATTGTGTATTTACCTAATCTTTATTTCTATATATGAAATTTCTAAGTGTTAGAGAAATTGAGCTATGAATCATGTTAGAAATCATGTTTAGGCTATATGCTTATTCTGTTGGGACCCACTAAGGTCATTTCTGCGGTTGAGTTATTTGCTTAAATTACAGTTTCATACTCAGTCATATTCATTCATTCGCATATCATATCTCAGTCTCTGTTATCCTTTGTTGACATATCATATTATCATTGTTTGGGCTGATTAGCATGAGATTTGTGAGCCCGAGAGTCTGGAGAGATTGATGACTGAGTTGGGGCATGAGGGCCTGATTGTGAGTGATATTTATGAGATTGGGATGCACGCAGCCGCAGATTTATTGATTCATTATGGGATCAGGCTGCACGCTACAACAGGCTTTATTGATTCACAATGAAATTGGGCTGCACGCCGCAACAGGCCATGTTAGCTTATATTAGCACTTGGGCAGGATCCGCCCCTCTGGAGTCTGACATACTAATAGTGAGTGCAGGTACCAAGTGCCGAGTGCTGAGTGTCGAGTGCCGAGTGATTGAGTGTACCGACGGATTGAGTGTGAGACAGTGAGATTGAGTACTTTGAGAGTGTGAATACATGAGTTCATCATTGTGATGCATTACATTTGACATGCATACTTGGCATGTAGGCATAGAGATGCATTTTCTTGTGCTAAACGGTATTGTGACATTTATGGCTTCACATGCAAACTGACATGTAGGCATAAAGGTGTACTTTCCTCATACTAAGATAATAAAACATCTTATCTGTTGTTGAAAGTTTTTGGAAAAAATCACAGTTTTCTTTTATACTCATATTTTGGTAATTTCAGTGAAAGATTTGGATTTTACTGTTATACCTGAAAAGCATGCCTATTTTTCCGTAAATGTGAACAAGCTGAGCATCATATCTTTGAGTTATTACTGTGCTGCTTTTATTATATTGTTACGAGTTGTTCTTGTCTATTGGTGTTGGACTATGACCGTTGTCCAAGCCCGTCACTGCTTTCAACCTAAAGTTAGGTTTGTTACTTATTGAGTACATGGGGTCAGTTGTACTCATACTACGTTTTTGCACCTTGCGTGCAGATTTTGGAGCTGATGTTGCTGTGTATGGTGGGAGCTGGCATTGAAGATGTGCCTGCGTTCCAGTTATAGCTGCCTCTTGTACTTGGTAGCTTTAGAATTATAAATCTATTTATGTATATTTCGAACAGATGATGTATTTATTTCATATCAGCTTTGTAAACTCTAAATCTTAGAAGCTTATGATTTGTACTACTAGTCATTGGATTGTTGTATAAAAGTTCAGTTATTTCATCATTATTTTCTCAATAAATCTCATTTGAAATTGGAATATTATTAAATTGGCTTAGCGGGTTAGATTATGTACCATCACGATTAGTTGGACTTTGAGTCGTGACATCTTCCTTGCAAATATATTATCTGTTATATTATGCTACAAATTAATAAAATATTATGTCATCAGCGTTTATCATCTATGCTCTATTTGAACATCCAATATTTCTTATGCTGATATTGAATCTTATAGCATTTGTATTTTTAAGTTATTCTGATGATTAGTTGTGTAGGTGTATCGTCTTTATATGTCACTTTTTTACATGTTTTAGTCAAGAAAATCAACAGTTCAAAACAGCTCTTCAATTCTTCTATACTAACCTCTAACGTGAACATAGAAGTAAATTTATAAAATAAAATACGTCATGACATGACATCTCTTAATGGTTTGATAGCTTCCCTAAATTTGTTCATTTCTAATAGTTAGCTAATTTTTTATTTTTATGGTTTACAGACTTTGTTGATCCTATTACTATTAGAGAGAATGCTTTTGAGAAAGGAAAAACAATATAATCATTAATGGACCAAATAAATCGTAAAAATTCCACTCGAATATGCAGTGCACACATAAAGAATTGTGGACACGTTTTATCGGCTCATTCTCAAGCACAATATTCAAATTCAACGCCAGAAATTTGCAATATGGTTTGTCGACTTCAAATGTGCAAAGAGATCGTCTTATATGTCACAGTCCAAAATCTAAACCGTTATGATGGCACCTAATCCAACCAGCTAGGTAAGCTAATTAACAAAATAACATACTATGATAAAACTGAAGTGAATCAAACATGAGATAACTAAATTTTATACAACTCCCCAAGGACTGGTAGTACAAATCATGAGCGTCTAGGATTTAGAATTTTACAAAGCTGGTATAAAATAAAGTACAACATCTGTTTGAAATATACATGAACAGATCTTTCATAAGTCTAGAGCTATCATGAACAAGAGGCAGCTATAACCGAAACACAGGTATATCTTCAAATCCAACTCCCGTCTAACACAGCAACATCAGCATCCAACATCTGCACGCAAGGTGCAAAAGTGTAGTATGAGCACAACTGACCCCATGTACTTAATAAGTAACAAACCTAACCTAGGTTGAAAGTAGTGACGAGCTGGAACACAAGTCACAGTCCAATACCAATAGCCAATAACAGCTCTTACCAATATAACAAAAGTGGTACATGAAATAACTCAGACATAAAATGTTTCGCTCGTTCAGACTTCCAGAAAATAGACATGCTTTTCAAGTATAAAAGTAAAAACCCAAATCTTTTACCGAAAACACCAAAATATGAGTAAGTTTGTAAAATCATAATTTTCCTTTCGAAACTTTTCAATAGGTAAATGTTTCATTATAAAATAGCATGAGGAAAAGTACATCTCTAATCCTATATGTCAATGTGTATGAGAAATCATGAATGACGTGATACCGTACAACATGAGGAAGAATGCGTCTTTATGCTTGTATGCCAAGTGTGCATGTCAATGCAGTACAACAGAGTGAACAACCATATGCATACTCTCAGGGTATCAATCCACTCAGTCATCCCAATCACTCGGCACTCGCGCTTGCACTCAATAGGTACCTGCGCTCACTGGGGGTGTGTGCAGACTCCGGAGGGACTCCTTCAGCCCAAGCGCTATAATCCGCACGAACAACTTACGTGTTGCACGGACAACTCACGTGCTATAGTATCAATATCTGGATCTGCACAGACATCTCACGTGTTGCACGGGCAGCATACACGCCATAGTAGCAGTATCTGGATCCGCACGGATAACTTACGTGCTATAGTATCAATAACCTCACAATCAGGCGCTCGACCTTACTCAGTCATCAATCTCTCCAGTCTCTCGGGCTCACTATGTCATGAAACTAGCCCAAAATAATGATATGATGCATCAATAAATAACAACAAAGAGTGAGGTATGATATGCAATGAATGAACATGACTGAGTATGAAATTGCAATGTAAGCAAATAACTCAACAGCAGTAATGACCTTAGTGGGTCCCAACAGAATAAGCATGTAGCCTGGACATGGTTTCTGATATGGAACACAACTCAATAACTCTAGTACGTAGAAATTTCATGATTACAGATAAGTTCAGGTAACTACACAATGGAGTTACAATTCACACGGTGCATGCCCACACGCCTGTCACCTAGAATGTGTGTCACCTCAACAGCAAAGACATAACAAGAAATTCGGGGTTTCATGCCATCGGCACTAAGTTTAGAAGTGTTACTTACCTCGAACAAGCCAATTCCAATACCGAGCAAGCCAAGTGATCCTCCAAAATGCCACTGCGCGTACTGACCTCCGAATAGCTCGAATCTAGCCAAAAGCAACTCAAATACATCAAATAAGGCCCAAGGAAACAATTCCAATAGATAAAGGTTGAATCTTAATAAAAACCCCGAAATTGACCCAATATCCCAACCCGGGCCCGCGCCTCGGAACCCGTTGAAACTCACAAAATCCGACAACCCATTTAATTACGAGTCTAACCATACTAGTTTCACTCAAATCCAACTCCGAATCGACATTCAAAACTCAAAAACTCACTCTATGAGACTTTAGGCTAAAATCCCCAATTTTCTCTTCAAAGCCCATAATCCAATTACCAAAATGAAGATAAAATATCGAAATATTATCACTGAGTTTAGAACACTTACCTCAATCCTTGTGATGAAATTTGCCTCCAAAATCGCCTCAATCCGAGTCCCACATCTCGAAATATGAACAAAATGACCAAACCCTCGATTTAAGCTTCTGCCCAGTCATTTCGCTTCTGCAGACACATGATCCACTTCTGCCGCGTCGCTTCTGAGACACGAGCTCCGCTTCTACGGACTCCACTAGCCAGTCGACTCCTCGCACCTGCAGATCTCCATCTGCTTCTGTGCAACCGCAGGTGCGAATCCAAACGCGCTTCTGCGCTCCTTCTCGCTTTTGCGCCCAAGGCCTCGCTTCTGCAAGCTGCAAATGCGCTCTAATTTTTGCTACTGCAATCTTCCCCAGCCAAGC
Source organism: Nicotiana obtusifolia (assembly GCA_002018475.1). Taxonomy (NCBI): domain Eukaryota; kingdom Viridiplantae; phylum Streptophyta; class Magnoliopsida; order Solanales; family Solanaceae; genus Nicotiana; species Nicotiana obtusifolia. The sequence continues at coordinate 10,416 of MCJB01046380.1, forward strand.
CTACTTGCTCTTCTGCGATCAACTGTCTGCATCTGCGGACTCGCATCTGCGTCCATTCTTCCGCATATGTGGAAACACCAGAACCAGCATACCTACAACAATGCAACATCAAACGAAAATGATCTGAATCTCGTTCGAAACTCACCTCGGCCACCCGGGACCCCGTCCGAATGTATTAACAAGTTCCATAACATAATACGGACCTACCGAGGCCTCAAATCATACATAACAACATCGAAACGAGAATCGCACCTCAATTTGAACTAGAATGAACTTTCAACTTTCAACTTTCAAAACTCGCGCTGAAACATATCAAATCAACCCGGAATGAACTCAAATTTTGCACACAAGTCCCAAACCTTCAAATTTCTGACTTTCCAGTTAGCGCTGAATCCTTCTAAGAATATCCAAATGCAAATCCAGGCATATGCCCAAGTCCAAAATCACCATCCGAACCTAGCGGAACCATCATCACTCCGTTCCGGGGTCAAATTCACAAAAGTCAAACTTGGTCAACTCTTCCATCTTAAAGCTTAAATCATGAAATTCATTCTTCCAAATTGATCCCGAATAACATGAAAACCAAAACCTATGATTCACATAAGTCATAATACATCATACAGAGCTACTCATGCCCTCAAACTACCGAGGGAAGTGCAAATGCTCTAAATGACCGGTAGGGTCGTTACATCCTCCCCCACTTAAATATACGTTCGTTCTCGAACGTGCCCCGAGTTGTTCTTAAGCCGACAGATCACGGTGTAACCTTACCATGCACATACCCGAGGTGATCCCACGTCACCCTATTCCATATAGGCCCGACAACACAACATACTAAAGATCATTACTACAATCTTAGCCCGTAAATCACAGAATCCACTTTCCAACATCTGGAATTTCTTACGAGACCCCCATCTCACCTCTGCACATTGTATAAGTCTGAACAAGCTGTATCAATCTATAACGATAACCCCAGATATAATCACATAACATACTACACACTCGCAGCACCATTCCCGACCACAGTAACTATTCAAACCAACCTGGTACTAGTATTGAACCTCATATCAAACAAAACCTCGTTCCAAAACCTTCATATACTGTCAATAATGAAAGAAACACGCGGAATCTCATAACCACTTGTCAGATCAACCAGGCATGGAACCCTCCCTTCTTCGACAAGAACTATAGCCAATTTCTAAGCAGACTTCCGATATTATCCTCCATACATGCTGCAATCAAATCTGATACCACCTATCCTAGATCTGACGACCTCATATTGACAAATACCAGCTACCCTACGGGCATGCCACACCAATACTACCCAGAGCCACAAACCGTGCAATCCGTGCACCAATACGCAACAATTCAAATGTACTCAATCATATAAAACGACTCAAACGAGAGAACCATCCCGCAAGTTCAACAAGCACCACCACAACGAAATACTACGAACCCATCATACCTAGTAGAACTAAGACACATGAATCTAACACAAAGGATCATATCTTAACATAACCCCGCTGCAACGCATGCCCCAATCCAAACACTGGTCCATATGAAATACCCCAGCCACCATGCTTAAAATCAATAACCACGCGCTATTCGACATCAAGTACCCAAGGTGCATGACCATAATCACGAAGAGACAATTAACAATACCACAATCCGGAAAGAACATAACCAATGCGTAATCAATCATTCAACACCCTAATACCCAAATCGCTCAAACTCCACCATAAGGCTCGAATAGAACCGCACCATGTGTGCATTTAGCTAACAAATCACAACCTTTCGTAGCATAGAGAGTAACACAAAGATCATATCAGAACACGAATAAGCTCAACTCCAACGAATGGCACATCCTTCAACAATAGCAGTATGAAGTCAACCAATCCGACCCGGTGTAGAATATACATCCTCATTGGGTCTACCAATTGGGCCCAAAATCAACTCTGCTCATCCACAAATAGATAAATAATTCTCCAAAAGTCCACAATGGCCCAACCATAACATATACTATCATCTGGCTAGCTTTGGCCACGTTTTCACAGTCCACAACCACGAATCAATCCGCTTTTGAGAACTCCTAGTCTCCAAATCTGTAGAACCCACAAATCACCATATCTTAACCTAACTCCACCGCCCGAATGTCTAACACATCTCTCATACATGACCATCCCACGAGGAATGCTTCTAAAATTCTCCACATAACAAAATCTAAATATCAGCAGCCGATCAACTAGGCGAGTACTGCAATATCAATGAAGCATCCGTAAGTCAAAACACAGTGCACCTTCTGAAATGTACACTCTCTTCAGGAAATACCAATTAGTTATAACATTCATCTAAACCTCGGAAACCGTCCATGGTGCCTAAGAATTCATGACCTCCCATTCAAAACTGAACTGCGACCTTGCACATACAAATCTCGATCCTACACAACACACCATCGTTATCATGCCATCATATGAAAGGTACGAGAATCTGATAATCAACTCTGAGTCCAGCAGGAATACATATTCAATTAGCAAGGAACCTTCCATTGATCTCATCCAGGAGAAACTCACAACACGCAACACACTCCCCACGCCAACAGGAATATACACCTCGAACCGTGGTGGAAACCATTGAGAACACTTTGAAATCTATTTGCCCATAACCCAGCCATCAGAACTGAGTCCCTCTAACTCGTAGGTCGCCAAAACACACGAGCATTGCCACGAAACACCTGTAGAGACTCACCACATCATAAGTATCCCAAGGAACCAACCGTATCTATTACTTTGTTGATCCAGCCTACTACCAAGCTGTACTATTTCTCTGAGTTCCTTCTGAATTACCCTCAAGGTGACACTTCTTATTGCCAGAACACCACAATCCTTAACCAAAACTTACCTCGCGAGAACCTAAAATAAGACCGCACCGCCCTAAGGCCCATAAGCCGTTGTATTCCCTCTTAAGTACCTAAAAAGTACCACAACTGAGATACCATTTTGAAGAGACCTTCTATGAATTAAAGCTTTTTTCCTCTACCTTCCTGATACCGAAATGTGAAATCCATAATGACATAGAAATATCACGAGTCTCGACAGCATCCAATGTAAATCTCAAATCCTAGCCATATGCAAATCTGGAGAAATTCACGATTGCTACATAATAGTCTTGAATCCATTAGAACTTTCTCGAGAATCATCTACTCTGCTCAAATCTCAATTGTGTCGCCTAAACGGGCTAAACGACATGTGCCCCATTAGCACAACAACACCCAAGGAAGTAACCTTGCCTTAACACAACCTATCAAATTCATACTCCATGCACTACATCCTTCACACATAATAACTCAATCATTTCCATGATTTCCATATACCAATGAGGGGAAACATAACCCGTATCCAGAAATTCCTTTACTCGAGTCACCCTAGATCTCTGCAAGTCATAACCGATTCACAAGTACGCCTCAAACCGAAACTAGTACAACACATAACCACGCAATCAAATCGTTGATAGCAGACTCCCCCACTTGGCTAAAAGCCATGGAACAAAACACTCGATAACTCATAATACCCATACTCTATTACTGCCATAATCCCGCACCGAAGTTCAACTAAACCCTTTATAAGCTCACATAACACCAACCATATAGTACCTCAAATCATCTACTAAGCTCGCAGACATCCACATGACGATCAGGTTAACTTTCTCAACCAAACTCAAATTCAAATCTCAACACATATACCTCGCTGGTAGAAAAGAAACTCTCCACATAACATCATAAGGATCACATTTCCGCATATTACTCTGCAGGAGATAACCCACCTGCTTAGCCTCAAATTGGCATCTTGCTATACCCTTTCGCAGCCACGATTACTACACCATCACTTAATCTTCCTGAGTCTGAACTCACAACAAGACATGAAAATCTACTTCGTCCCACAATTAAACAACATGAAAATCTTCCAACACTTTCCATTCGAGACTATATGTCACATCAAGATAGCAATCTGGCACCCAATAGTCCTTTTTACACCTCAAGCAACTCTTTTCATCACATTCAAACCATTTGAACACATTCCGTAGTCACATCATACTTATCGTACATCCATCCATTCATCGAGTCATAAATTTCACTCATAGGGACACTACTGGACATATAAGTCCAAAAGCACGTGCTCACACAACTGAAATCCCCATGCTTAAGCTACAGTCAAAAATCGGGCTTAAGTCCTCTAGACTGGCCTATCATCAGCACGTCAAAATCACATTTCGCACTTCATCCATGGAATCACAAACCATCGATGCACAGCTGATACCCATATGCGCATACGAATGCGTGGAGGGAATTCAAAGAGTTACGCTTCAAGCTGAATCAATACTACACGATAAGAAAAAAAAGATGGAAAGTTTATCCAAAATGCCCTGTAGCCTCCTGAAGATAGGTATGGACATCATCATACCGATCCGCAAGACTCTACTGGACACTTGCTCATGACTCGTAGAACCTATGAACCTAGAGCTCTGATACTAACTTGTCACGATCCAAAATCCAAATCGTCGTGATGGCACCTAACCCAACCCGCTAGGTAAGCCAATTAACAAAATAACATAATATAATAACACTAAAGTAAATCAAAGATGAGATAACTAAATTTTATACAACTCCCCAAGGACTGGTAGTACAAATCATGAGCGCCTAAAATTTAGAATTTTACAAGGCTGGTATGAAATAAAGTACATCATCTATTTGAAATATATACGAACAGATCTTTCATAAGTCTAGAGCTACCATGAACAAGAGGCAGCTATAACTGGAATGCAGGTACATCTTCAAATCCAGCTCCCGTCAAACACAGCACATCAGCATCTAACATCTACACGCAAGGTGCAGAAGTGTAGTATAAGTACAACCGACCCCATGTACTCAATAAGTAACAAACCTAACCTTAGGTTGAAAGTAGTGACGAGCTGGAACACATGTCAAAGTCCAACACCAATAGCCAATAACAGCTCTTAACAATATAACAAAAGTGGTACAGGAAATAACTCAAAAATAAAATGTTTCGCTCATTCACAGTTCCAGAAAATAGACATGCTTTTCAATTATAAAAGTAAAAACCCAAATCTTTTACCGAAAACACCAAAATATGAGTAAGTTTGTAAAATCATGATTTTCTTTTCGAAACTTTTCAACAGGTAAATGTTTCATTATAAACCTAGAGCTCTGATACCAACTTGTCACGACCCAAAATCCAAACCGTCATGATGGCACCTAACCCAACCCGCTAGGTAAGCCAATTAACAAAATAACATACTATAATAACACTGAAGTGAATCAAACATGGGATAACTAAATTTTATACAACTCCCCAAGGACTGGTAGTACAAATCATGAGCGTCTAGGATTTAGAATTTTACAAAGCTGGTATGAAATAAAGTACAACATCTGTTTGAAATATACATGAACAGATCTTTCATAAGTCTAGAGCTACCATGAACAAGAGGCAGCTATAATCGAAACACAGGTACATCTTCAAATCCAACTCCCGTCTAACACAGCAACATCAGCATCCAACATCTGCACGCAAGGTGCAGAAGTGTAGTATGAGCACAACTGACCCCATGTACTTAATAAGTAACAAACCTAACCTTAAGTTGAAAGTAGTGACGAGCTGGAACACAGGTCACAGTCCAATACCAATAGCCAATAACAGCTCTTACCAATATAACAAAAGTGGTACATGAAATAACTCAGACATAAAATGTTTCTCTCGTTCAGACTTCCAGAAAATAGACATGCTTTTCAAGTATAAAAGTAAAAACCCAAATCTTTTACCGAAAACACCAAAATATAGTAAGTTTGTAAAATCATAATTTTCCTTCCGAAACTTTTCAACAGTTAAATGTTTCATTATAAAATGGCATGAAGAAAAGTACATCTCTACGCCTACATGTCAATGTGTATGAGAAGTCATGAATGACGTGATACCGTACAACATGAGGAAGAATGCGTCTTTATGCTTGTATGCCAAGTGTGCATGTCAATGCAGTACAACAAAGTGAAAAACCATATGCATACTCTCAGGGTATCAATCCACTCAGTCCTCCCAATCACTCGGCACTCATACTTGCACTCAAAGGTACCTGCGGTCACTGGAGGTGTGTGCGTACTCAGGAGGGGCTCCTTCAGCCCAAGCATTATAATCCGCACGGACAACTCACGTGCTATAGTATTAATATCTGGATCCGCACGGACATCTCACGTGCTGCACGGGCAACTCACACGCCATAGTAGCAGTATCTGGATTTGCACGGACAACTCACGTGTTGCACGGACAACTCACGTGCTATAGTATCAATAACCTCACAATCAGGCCCTCGGCCTTACTCAGTCATCAATCTCTCCAGTTTCTCGGGTTCACTATGTCATGAAACTAGCCCAAAATGATGATATATCAATAAATAACAGCAAAGACTGGGGTATGATATGGATTGAATGAACATGACTGAGTATGAAATTGCAATGTAAGCAAATAACTCAACAACAGTAATGACCTTAGTGGGTCCTAACAGAATAAGCATGTAGCCTAGACATGGTTTCTGACATGGATCACAGCTCAATAACTCTAGTACGTAGAGATTTCATGATTACAGATAAGTTCAGGTAACTACACAGCACCAAAGAAATAACGGAGTTATAATTCACACGGTACACGCCCACATGCCCGTCACATAACATGTGCGTCACCTCAACAACAAATACATAACACGAAATTCGGGGTTTCATATCCTCAACACTAAGTTTAGAAGTGTTGCTTACCTCGAACAAGACAATTCCAATACCGAGTAAGCGAAGCGATGCTCTAAAATGCCATCCCGCGTGTACCGACCTCCAAACGGCTCAAATCTAGCCAAAAGAAACTCAAATACATTAAATAAGGCTTAAGGAAACAATTCCAATTGATAAAGGTCGAATCTTAATCAAAAATCCGAAATCGACCCAAAAACCCAACCTGGGCCCGCGCCTTGGAACCCGATGAAACTCACCAAATCCGACAACCCATTCAATTACGAGTCCAACCATACTCGTTTCACTCAAATCCGACTCCGAGTCGACACTCAAAACTCAAAAATTCACTCTATGATACTTTAGGCTAAAAACCCCAATTTTCTCTTCAAACCATAATCCAATTACCAAAATGAAGCTAAAATATTGAAATATAATCAAAACCGAGTTTAGAATACTTACCCTAATCCTTGTGATGAAATTTACCTCTAAAATTGCCTCAATCTGAGTTCCACATCTCAAAATATGAACAAAACAACCAAACCTTCGATTTAAGCTTCTGCCCAGTCATTTCGCTTTTGCGGACACATGAGCCGCTTCTGCGACACGAGCTCCACTTCTGCGGACTCCACTAGCCAGTCGATCCCTCGCACCTGCGGATCTCCATTCGCTTCTTCGCAATCGCAAGTGCGAAGCCAAACGCGCTTCTGCGCCCAAGGCCCTTGCTTCTGCGGGGCCGCAAATGCGCTCCAATTTCCGCTTCTGCGATCTTTCCCAGCCAAGCCTACTTGCACTTCTGCGATCAACTGTCCGCATCTGCAGAATCACATTTGCTCCCATTCTTCCGCAGATGCGGAAACACTAGAACCAGCATAACTACAGCAATGCAACAAGAAACGAAAATGACCCGAACCTCGTCCAAAACTCACCAGGGCCACTTGGGACCCCGTCCGAATGTACCAACAAGTTCCATAATATAACACGGACCTACTCGAGGCCTCAAATCACACATAACGACATCGAAACGACGAATCGCACCTCAATTCGAACTAGAATGAACTTTGAACTTTCAACTTCCAAAACTCGCACTGAAACATATCAAATCAACCCGGAATGAACCCAAATTTTGCAAACTAGTTCCAAATGACATAACCGAATCCGATATCCTCAAAGTCAACTTCCGGTCAAACTTATGAACTTTCCAAACCTTCAAATTTTCGACTTTCACCATTTAGCGCCGAATCCTTCTAAGAATATCCAAATGCAAATTCAGGCATATGCCCAAGTCCAAAATCACCGTCCGGACCTAACGGAACCATCAACACTCTCTGTTCCGGGGTCAAATTCACAAAAGCCAAACTTGGTCAACTCTTCCGTCTTAAATCTTAAATCATGAAATTCATTCTTCCAAATCGATCTGAATAACCTGAAAACCAAAATCGACGATTCACCTAAGTCATAATAAATCATACGGAGCTACTCATGCCCGAGCTGCTCATGAGCGAGTGCAAATGCTCAAAACTGGTCGGGTCGTTACATTATTCTGAATTTAAATGCACTACTATTATTGCAAGGTAAATATTTCAGTAAACTTTATCAAAAAACATGAGTCATTCATAAATTCCAACTATATATTTATATAACTTACTATTAATTTGAAGATGTAAAAGTTTATGACGGTGCAAGCTGTAAGCTGTCACGTGCTCATTTGGATCCGAAGTCCTATTATATTTAGGGATTTCGGGCATGCGGAACTTTTTCAGAATCGGTTTTGGAGCGGCCCTGGACGGGAAAGGCTTTTGTACAAACTTTTTAGCGTCCAAACCTTTTAGCACCGGAGGTGCTCCCGGTATCTGATCTACCCTCGAATTGTACGTTTCGACCTTCTTGTCGTTAGCTTCGATTCTTTTTTCACCCGTTTCGACCCGCTTAGTCAACTCCTCGAGCATTTTGATAATCCCGGAGTTGGTTCCTGAAGTGTTCTCATCCGGTTGCGCTACGATCCGCTCATTTTGTTCTGCTACCACCTGAGGAGGAACGGCTTCTGCTCCGCCCGGGTTCTGACTGCGACTTTGTAATTGGGCTATCGCTGCTTGCTGGGCTAGCAACATATCGAATATTACTTTGAGGCTAATTTTGTTTTCTCCACTATGTTGAATCCCTGAGTGGTTTTCCCCCCGAACGCTGTGTGATAGGCCGGGGGTCTGATCAGCGTCGACTGCCATTTGGGAGTTGGCGTCGATTGGGACCTCATTTTCGGGCACAGCGTTGCTTTCGCCTTTGTGGTTGAACTCGTTATTGTTGGGGAGT
>MCJB01046380.1:34451-72862 GCA_002018475.1 Nicotiana obtusifolia
GGGGGGGGGGAGGGGGGCATATATAAGGTCAGAATCCTTATGTATGTACACTAGATGTCGAATCTCCTTGGCTTCTTCACGTATTTACTTTTTAAAGTGCTTGAATCCCCTTGGGTGAAAATCCTGGGGCGCCGCTGCATACTCCGACTATGATCATCACAATTCTGAAGCTATCGTACTCTTATTGATTAAGAAAACACTACTGTTTCCATTCGATAGGATTTTAATTTTATTTGGAATCAGTCATTATTTTTGTTACTTTGCTTTTCTTCTTTGACCTAACACAGCAAAAAGTATAAATCATACAGGTTTCAAGACATTAATTTTTTCCCACCAAAACATGTTAAAAAACTTTTCCATCAGAACCGCATGAACATAACCCTAACAAAGCGTCAAACTTTTTCTAAAATCAAGTCTTTGATCCCACAACAATATACTAAACAATAATACAAACAAAGCAGTAGTTGTGTAACCAGTACAACAATAACAAAAGCACATAATCACGATCAACTGAGTGCATGTGAAAACTGAATCCAAGAAGTGAAACAGAGACAACCCAAGAAGTTAAAAGAGTGAATTTTATGGAATATACCTTTGATAAAAGTGAACCCTTTGGTTGCTACTTCAGTATAAGGAGTTTAAGAGAAACAGAAGACCCTTTTTTAGTAGTAAAAAGGGCAGAGAATATTAGGAGAGTGAGGGAGAGAGAGAATCAAGAATCCAAAACTCTGTATATCTTCTATTCTAGACGCGTATCAATGTAGATAACTGTAAATCTTTACAAATGAAACTGAAATTTTGGATCAAATAATTATTATTGCTCTTGGACCGATTTCCCCCCCTTTTTTGACAGTTGTTTCCTTTTAAATGTCAAACCAAATCTGTTCTGATATTACTAGGTTCCCGTTTTGGCTTTAATTATTTCAATTTTCCCCAAAATTTTCGTTGTGTTACCAAGAAGAAACAAATATATCTAAAGTAGTAGTACAACACTTTCGTTGTATACAAAGCCTACTTGGTTTGAGTTACTTTTACTGATTGTTATTAGAATTAGATAAATAATCATTTTTTTATAACCCGAAAAATGTCATATGGCAAATGATGTAACGTCTAAAAGACGGTAAATAACGGATTTGCTTAGGCCATCTCCAACCTTGTATCATTTTTTGCACCAAATGTTATTTTAGTGCAAAAAATGGTATTTTGGAGTTCCAACCTTGTACTATTTTTTGCACCATTTTGGTGCATGAATAGTGTTGCACACTATTCATTGCACCATTACTATTCATTAATAATTTATTATTATTCTTTATTATATAACACTTTTAATTTAACATATTATAAATTTTAATTTTTACATTTAGATTCCTAATATACCTATTCATCTACACCATTACTATTCATTAATATTTTATTATTATTTTTTTATTATATAACACTTTTAATTTAACATATTTATAAATTTTAATTTATAATTTTAGATTCCTAATATACCTAATTATTTTTTATGTAATATCTTATAATGTTAATTTTACATCTTAATTTTGGAGTGTAAGTTTTATAAATTAATTTTCGTATATATTATTTTATATAAAATTGTAAGTTAATTTTATTATAAGTTATAATTGTATTAAAAAATATAACCATCACAAAAATGAAAAGTGCAAATATAAAATATAATATGTTGTTAATAAATAACACAATATTCAATAACATAATAATTTTGAATATATAACACAATTATAACACAATGTTCAATAACAACACAATGATCAATAACATAACAATGTTCAATATATTAAAATTGAAAATACATTAAACAACATAATAATTTAAAAAATTATAACAATAATTTAGTACTCTGGTAGGTCGTTTCCAGATCCACCAATATCATTAAAATATTGAGTGTATGGGGCAGAGGATTGTTGTGGTTGTGGCTGTTGAAATTGTTGACTTCTTTTATCCATTATTCGTTTTTGTTCTTGTCGAATAAATTCACGAATATTTGGATCACCAATAGAATCTAAATTCGATAATAAAATTAGTTTCAAAGCTCTATCTTTCATCTCCAAATCTCGCTGCCTGTCTGCAGCTGACTTTGCCAACAACTCAACAAGTCGATTATTTTCTGATTGGACCATTTGCATAGCAGATGAAAAGCCTTCTTCGATTTTTCTCTTCAATTTTGCTTTCTTCACCCCAATAGGTCGTTGTGATGATGTGGAATCACCTGTAACATCCTCATTCAAATTTAGTGAAAATGATGATAAGTTAGGAGATGATACTATAGGTGAATTAGGAGCAGGAGTCTCAGACTCCGATGATGGTATTTATGTAGAAATTAAAATAAATTCTACCTTAATGTAATAGTATTTATTTAATTATATTTTATCAATGATTTCACTTTTATTTGAATTATCCATTAATATGTATAACGTATAATATTTGCTTACAATTTATATTATTTAAAATTTTATGGTATAAAATAATTTTATATTAAATGATTATATAACAAAGGATTATGAATTACATGGGATGGATATGTAAAAAAGAAAACTAAAGAAAGGATTTTTTTTCTGAAATTACAAAATAAAATTTAAGTAAAAAAAAATAATATAATATAAAAGAGAGAGAAGAATATAAAAGGAATATTCTTTTTTGGTGCAAAAAATGCTGCAATTGGTTGGAGTTAATTTGCACCATTTTGGTGCAAAAAATGGTGGCAATGGGTTGGAGCCCTTAGGGGTGTCAAATGGACGGTTTGGGTCGATTTTGGGCGAGTCAAAAAGAATCAAGTCAATAAATTTGACCCGCCCAAAAGTTACTTGGGCTAAGATGGCTGGGTCAAGATGGGCTAAATTTGGGTCATAACCCAACCCACCTGACTCTTATCAAGTTTTACTTAATATGTGTTATTTTGATATGAATTGTATAGTTATTAAATAAAACTTTTTTCCTTTTGTTATGGATATATATATATATATATATATTATTTCTAAGATATTTTGGCAAAGTTAGTCTTGGATCAATTTGGGCTAAAAATCAGCCCAACTTTAAATGCGTTGCGATGGGTTAGATCAAAATGGACGGAGTTCAATAAATGAGCAGGTCAATAACAAGTCCAACCTTGGCCGAGTTGGGCGGGTCAATCGGGCTTGGGCCAAATTTCACAGCCCTAGGTTCGCCCTTCAACTCTTCTGCACTTATCCGTGACGTATGTCTAATCCGCACATTATACTATACGTTTTTATTATTAATCTAAAGCCATGACCTCACATTAATGCTTGATTCTTGTAACGAAAACTATTTTTACTTGCATTAACAAAATGTTAGGAGTACTTGAAAATCAAATAATTAATTTGTTATTTCCATAATCAAAAACACATTAAATACTCCAAACCAAACCTGCAGGCTGCAACGTTTCATGCGCCTTCATTTTTCTAGTTAAACGTCATATTCACCTTCATCCTTTAGCTTTAGAAAACCAATGTCTAAAAATGTTATTTAGAAAGGTGATGTGCATATTTCTTTCAATGAAAAATGTCAAAAAAAAAAGAAGCAAAATTGTACCAATGATATATGTTGATTGATCATTTACAACTTTTAGGAAGTAGTAATGTATATTATGGATTGCTCTTAGTTTACTCCCTATTACATGAGAATTCGACAGTTTACCCTCTCCTTTTTTTTTTTCTTTTTTTTGCAAATACCATTTGAAGTTGGAATATTAATTAATACCATTTAAAACACGCTTTTATATGACTGATACATTAGTGAGTAACCGCAAGTCTACAACAATGAATAGAAATTCATGAAACATAATAGAACGAATAAAATCACAAAGTATTTTAGGCAGATATATGGATCTTTTTCATATAAATAGGTATCTCCATAGATAGCGAGAACGACATAAATTCATTTAAATACTTCTTTTTTGGTAAGTAAATTTTTAATTACCAAAGGAAAAACGTATAACAATCATAACGAAGAATCCGTAGAGATGATCAGCAACCTCACCTCTACAAAACTGCTAAGCTACATCTTCTATCTCCTCCTTATCTTCCTTACTTCCCTGTAAAAAAAATCAAAACTCCAGCATAGCACCATTCTATAAGTTTCAGCTTTGGCATTCTTTTCATTTGCAAACTTAAATGCCCATTCTTGTTCTTGACTCCACCCCATAGCTTGTCTATGTGTATTGGGTAAAATTTGTAGCACGTTTCTCAGACAGATACATGGTAGCGATGACAGGGTGGAGATGAGACAGTAGATAATTTATACCGGATACAACCATGAGACCGATATTGTTTAATTTTTAAGGACATAAAGGTTGGGGAAAAGAATTTGAGAGTAAGTTATCGGCTGGAGAGAGTAGCATTAAAGAAGCAGTCATTACAGAAAATCATAGTACTTATTTCCAACATTACACAGTGTTCAGAGAGCGATTTTTATTCATCTTTAACAGGGTGTGATTTGAGGATCATGTCGCTTTAATAGATTTAACTATAAATAACAACATTTGTATTCAATGCAAGGACACAAAATACTAGAATTACAAAGGCCATTACTCTTTCTCTCATTTACTTAAGCTTCATAAGATTGTTATCAAGATTTTTCAGTTATTCTTGGTTCTAATGGGAACAATATGAAATTGAGGCTTGTTTTTCTTTAATTATCTTTATTTTGCTTCATTTATTCATTATTTTTTTATTAATCAGATCAACTTAATCCGTATGTCTATAAACCACGTTTATAAATTCAACTATACCTTTTTTACGGATAAACAGCTTGGCGTCCACCGTGTGACATAGATAATTATGGTGTTATTTTGATATGCTCATCTTATACTAACGTGCTTTAAAGTTTTTCTATTTTAAGCATACTACAGTTAGGGCACACAATGATGTCAACAACTTGTTCAATGTTTGTGTAAGTGAACAACAACAACGAGCATGTGGACAATTTACATGATGGGACTCAACAGGATGATTCAACCAGTGAAACCCATATTGATGGGAATGACTCAACTCCGAGCCAAGTGGAAAGAAATACTCGACGTGCAAGGAGTCCTACTCCTGATGATTTAGTTGTCAAGCCCGTTGTCAATACCGTAAAAGTTTTGAGAGCACAACAATGAAAAATTATGAACCATTTCTCAAGATAAGAAAGGGTAATGACTAAGCTTCAACAATTATTATAGGTGGCTTTAAATAATTCAAATAGTGGAGTTCGAGCCTCTCCTGGCGCTCCTATAAATCAAATGGCACCACAGGTAACATCGCTTCCAGAGGGGAGTTTAGATCGAACAACAACTAAGCAGTCAGTGCAGGCAATGGATTTGGAAATGAAAACAACGCAGACGATCCTTTCAAGACCGAACTCATGAGGTGCATGAGAGAAATAAATGCCCGAATGCATCATAATGCTAAGGAATTTCACGCTCGGATGGATCAAATCCTAGGGGCACCTCCGACCTTAAAGGGACCGGACTCGAAGAAGTATATGCAATTGCCGTTCAAACCTAGCGTGTCTCCGAATTTGATCCCAAATAGATTTAAGATGTCGGATATTCCAAAATATGACAAAACATCATATCCACATGAACACATTACAACTTACAGCACAGCTGTGAAGGGAAATAATTTGGCTCCATATGAGATCGAATCAATCTTGTGAAAGAAATTTGGCGGAACCCTAACGAAAGGGGATTTAACATGATATTCACTTTTACTAGAATATTTGATTGACTCTTTTAAAATGCTTGCAAATTCTTTCATCAAAGCTCACGCTGAAGCGAGAAAGTCCAAGCTAGGAATGCAGATATTTTTAGAATCACTCAAGGAGACTCAGAGTTACTACGAGAGTTCGTGATCAGGTTTTAACAGGAGAGAAAGTTATTGCCGTCAGTATCAGATGAATAAGCAGCGAAAGGATTAACCAAGGGTCTTAATCCTTTAAGCTCCGATGCCTCAAGCGAGTTGAAGGAGAGTTTGTTGGAATTTCAAGAAACCACTTGGGCTAATGTCCATAACCGCTATGAATAAAAAATTAGGATTGAAGACGATCAGTTGGGTTCGCCGGTGTCTTTCAAAGGTTGAAATCGTGATCGGAATCTAGAAAGGTCCAAGAATGACCTCAATATGGACCGGAGGTCATCTAGGAGCCGGTTTCAACCATATGTGTCAAACGAAGGTCAGATTCACGGGCAGGGCAAGGACGTGTAATTAGAGGTTATCGGTTGTTCGAAAGATCTGGACTAAATAGAAGGAATGATTATGGATGAAGTAGCAGGACTTTGCAAGATAAAGAGCCATCGAGGTCCGGGGATTCAAGCTATCCCCGGTTATTAGATTATAATTCAATATTAGCTTGGTGGAGTTGGATTCTGCCATGAGGAACATAAAGGAAGCAAGGACCCTAGGCAAAGAGATCCTAGTTTGTGGTTGAATTCCATGGTACATACGGTCATAGGACTGGGGAATGTAGACATCTTCATGAAGAAGTAGCAATGCTGCTGAAAATGATCATCTTAGAGAGTTCTTAAGTTACCGAGCTAAGAACAATTATGGTAAAGGCCGTGATACAACAAAATCGGCGAAAGAAATATGGTCTCCTCGTCTCACAATAAACATGATTTTCGGAGGAGCTGGATGAATGGGGTAACATTTTCGACTGCAAGGAAGACAATGATACCGGTCACTCATGGAAAGAGGATCCCGGAAGTACTAGAGGATGATAAAATTACTTTTAGTGAGGAAGATGCAGGTGGCTTAATTTTACCACCCAATGATGCTCTGGCAATATCGTTAAATGTTTTATATTTTAGAATTAAGCATGTATTGGTTGATCCAGGTAGTTCGGCCTATATTATTCAATAAAGAGTCGTATAGCAAGCAAAGCTAACAAGCAACATAGTTTCAACAATAAAGCTTTTGTCAGGATTCAATTTAACAAGTGTAACAATTAGAGGAGAAAGCATGCTGCCTACGTACGCTGAAGGTGTAATGAAATCTACATTATTTAAAGTGTTGGATGGTGATATAGTGTATAGCGTGATTCTTGGATCAACCTATCACTAGTTGCTAAAATTCCCAACACCTGATGGAATTAAGCATATTAGAGGTGATCAGCCCGTTGCAAGGAAAATGAATGCAGTTATTTTGTCTAGAAGTTAGGCAAATGGATTCAATAAATAGCAATTACAGGAACTAGTGTCAACTTCCAATTTAATAGCAGTGGCAATACCGAAAAAAGACGGTAGTAAGGAGGAGACACTAGATATTCACCAGGTGCTTAGATCTTTTCAGGTACCAGAAGATATGGATGCAACAAAGTCAACCGTAAAAGAACTCGAACAAGTCACTTTGTTTATTGAGTTCCCGGAAAGAAAGAAAGGTTTACTTGGGAACGGGGTTGAGCCGTGAACTCAGACATAAAATTATTATTTCTTAATGCTAACGGTGATTGTTTTGTATGGTCTCACTTAGATATGACAAGTATCCCACTTGAAGTGGCAATTCACAGGGTAAGCTTGGACCCCAATTTCACTCCGTAAAGCAGAAAAAACAAGTTTGTTAAGGAGGAGGCAACCAGGTTACTCAATATAGGTTCAATACGTGATATGCTGAATGGTTCGCTAATGTAGTGGTGGTACCAAAAAAGAATAATAAGTTTAGAATGTGTGTTGATTTTAAAGATTTGAATAAGACCTTCCCTAAAGACTCTTTCTCATTGCCGAACATCAATCAAATGATTGATGCAACAACTAGGCACGACTTGATGAGTTTCCCTGATACGTATTCCGGGTATAATCAAATAAGGATGCACCTGGGGGATCAATTTGGTACTTACTGTTATAATATGATGCCTTTTGGGCTCAAAATACTGGATCCGCCTATCATAGGCTCGTGAATAAGATGTTTGAATGTTTAATTGGTAAAACTATGGAAGTTTATATTGACGACATATTGGTTAATTCTCTTAGTGCAGGGACCATTTGATTCATCTATAAGAAACGTTTGACATCTTAAGGAAGTATAATATGAAGCTTAACCCAGAGAAATGTGCTTTTGGAGTTGGATCCGAAAAATTTCTTAGCTCCTTGATTTCACAACGAGGAATTAAAGTAAATCTAGACAAGATAAAAGTCATAGAAGATATTCCTGATAAACTAAATAGTATAAAAGGGGCAAAGATTGACCGAAAGATTAGCAACCCTCAGTAGGTTTATATCTTGATCCTCAGAAAAGTGTTACCTGTTCTTTTCATTATTAAAATAGAAGAAGGACTTCTCGTGGACACCGGAAGGTCAGGAAGCATTGAAGGATTTGAAAAAATGCTTGCCTAGCCCATCTTTGATGTCCAAACTGAAGGATGGAGAGAAATTGTTAATATATTTGAGAGTGTTAGAAGTAGCAATAAGTGCAGTTCTGGTTCGGGAAGGTGAAGGTAAGAAATAAAATATTTATTATATTAGTAAAATGTTGTTAGGTGCGGAAACTCGATATCTACACCTAGAAAAGTTGGCTTCAGCTCTCATAGCTGCCTTTCGAAAGCTTAGGCCCTACTTTCAATGTCGCCCTATAGCCGTTATGACGACTTTTCCCCTGAGAAACGTCCTTCATAAACCTTAAGTTATCATGTCGATTGGCTAAATGAACGCTTGAAATTAGTGAATTTGATATCGAATATATACCGCGGACTGCAATCAAGTCACAATTTTTTGCCAAGTTTGTGGCTGACTTTAGTCCGGAGATAATGCCTTTAGCCAAAAGAAGTGGTTTTGGTATCGGTGACTATGTCCGGAGTTTAGATATTTTTAACGGATGGTGCATCCAACGTGAAGGGTATGGTCTTGGGATAGTATTAATAATTCCTTCAGGAAAAATCCTAAGGCATGCCATACGAACTGTTCCTTTAACTAACAATGAAGCCGAGTATGAGGTTATGGTGCTAGAACTCGAATTAGCTCGAGGACTAAGCTCTGAAGTGATTGAAGTAAAGTGTGATTCTCAATTGATGGTCAGTCATATATATGAATATTTTTTATACTAAAGAAGAACGTATGCAACAGTACTTAAACAAAGTTCAATTTTACTTACCCGGTTCAGGAAGTGATTAGTGATCCATATTCCAAGAGAGCAGAACGTGGAGGCTAATGCACGACCTAACTTGGGGTCTTCAACGGAGTTGAAGGGTACTGATTCTGGCTTAGGTATACAATTATTGCATTCAGTACTAGATATGGATAGTTATTGCGAAGTTAATTCAAAAAACCTAGTCTGGGCTTGGAGAAATGAATTTATTGAATATTTAAGGCATGGAAAATTTCTTGAGGATTCTAAAGCATTCGGGGCACTCAAAATAAAAGCTTCTCGGTATTGTCTTGTTGATGGACAATTATACCGAAGATCTTCTCAGGGTCCGTTGGCTCAATGTCTAGGACCAGCGAAAGCTGATTATGTAATGAGGGAAGTTCATGAAGGAGTTCTAGTAATTATTAGCAGATATTGGTGCTAAAGTTAATGAGAGCCGATTATTATTTGCCCCGAATGGAGCAATATAATAAGACATTTGTGCAAAAATATGATAATTGTCAATGTTATGCTCAGTTAGTACACCAACCGGCTGAATTTTTGCATTCAGTTGTGTCGGCGTGGCCGTTTATGAAATAGGGGATGGATATAGTTGATCTTCACCTCAAGGACTTGGACAGGTAAAATTTCTTTCGATTATGACTGATTATTTTACTAAATGGATTGAGCAGGTGCTTTCAAGAAGGTTGGAGAACGAGAGATGATAGATTTTATTTGGGATCATATTATTTGTCGATTTGGAGTACCAAAAGAAATTTATTGTGATAATGGGCCACAATTCATAGGCTCCAAAATCACAAAATTCTTAGAGGAATTGAAGATTAAAAGGATCTTGCCATCTTCGTATCATCCAAGTGCTAATAGTCAAGCAGAGTCAACAAACAAAGTAATAATTCAAAACCTCAAAAAGAGGTTAGAGGATGCAACAGATAGATGGCCTGAGGAGTTATCGAGAGTACTATAGGCGTACCAATCCACGACAAAATCAAGCACAAGAGAAATACTTTTTTCTCTTGTATACGGAGTTGAAGCTCTGGTTCCTGTGGAGATAGGTGAACCAACTATGAGGTTTTCCTGGACAAATGAGCAGGAAAACGCTGAAGCTATGTTTATTAAGCTGGATTTGCTTGATGAGCACCGAAATTGGCTTATGTGAGGAGATGGAACATAAGCAAAGAATGGAAAGATATTATAATCGTAGAACAAATCTTCGTCATTTTAAAGTCGGAGACTTGGTTCTACAAATGTGACCCATAGTACCTGAAAAGTGGACCAAATTAGGAAGGACCTTACCGAATTTCAGCTGTAACCGAAAAAGATCAATCAGCTGGAAGATCAAGAGGTGTTAAATTACCAAGAAACTGGAACGTGAGTCATCTCAAAAGGTACTAATGTTGAAGATTAATGATTATACTGAAAGTACGCGCTGCACTCTTTTTTTTTGGACCAGTTTTTGTCCTAAATGATTCTTTCTGGAAAGGTTTTAACGAGGCGGCAATGTAAAGTATACTACGAATATGAATTGCTGATGGAAATTGGAAATCCAGTGCTCATATCCTCATACTTTGCATTCGAACACTAGGGATGGAAGCTACTCCTACCGGGGTCAGATTGTAACCAAAAATACTATAAGTGTTAGTGTTAGCTTCAAAAAGCAAGTATAATGTCCAGTAACGTAATAATACCTGGGACTGCTGAAACCAGGGAACATGTTAACATATTTTGAACTTAAAAAGTTCAGTTGTTATGAATCATTTCAAGTCAGGAACAGGATTGTACATCCATCCTCGTAGAAATAAGAAGTACAAATTAGCCATATGTATTGGCAGTTCATTTATTTGGCAAATATAATTTTCTTGCTTGTCTAAATGTACTTTTGAAAATTGAAGGAATTAATAAATTTCTTTTATTTTTATTTCTTATTTCTTGTCCAACAGACATGGTGTTTTCTATATTTGAATGTTTCTTGAACATCAAATACAAGTGCGAGAATGAACATGAGATATCCTCTTCAAGAGCACCGTAAACATAAGGGCTCTCTCTTATAAAATATTTCTAGTTAAAGGTTAAAAATCGGAAGCATAAATACCCGATAATAAAGTTAACCGGATATGAGAATTTTCAGACTTTGTCAATAGAAAAGCATAGATCAAGAAGATACATTGTTTGACAAAACTGCAAAATTTGGTACAAAACAGAGTTTGTTTGACGTGATTCGGACGTCCGTTTGTGAAATTACATATTCTTGAGTTTCTTTGAAACTTTCAATCATTTTGGTGTACGAAACGTTGTTCTAGGTGTTATTTTGATGTTTTGATCGCGTGAGCGAGTTCTTATGATGTTATTGCACTTGCGTGCATATTTGTTTTAGAGCCAGAGGGGCTCGGGTGAGTTTCGGATAGGCTACAGACCATTAAACTTAGGAAAAATTGCTGGTTTTGGCTTCTGTTGTCATCTCGTGTGTTCTTCTTCGCAATCACGAAGATACTCCCGCGATCGCGAAGAGTAATCTGAGCTGGGAAAGAATTTGCTTATCGCGAACGCGGAGCAGTGGGGGATATGCCCTTCCCGAACGCGACCACTCCATCGCGAACGCGTAGTGAAAGGAGGCGGGGGCTAGGAATGGAACTCTTACTCTACGCGAACGCGCACCTAGCTAGCGAACGTGAAGGCGAGGTGGGCTAAGCCTAAGAGAATGCATAGAGTTTGTCGCGATCGCGTAAGCCAACTGGGCAGTGCCCTTCGCGAATATGTCAGGTGTCTCTCGAATGCGATGAACACCTGAAGCCTAGTCATTTAAACTTCCAAAAATCGGAATTTCACCATCTTCTCATTAGAGCTCGGCCTAGAAGCAATTTTGAAGAGAAATTTCATCACTGTTTCATAAGTTAGTGTACTTTAACTTGTTTTCTTCCATTTCCATCAACACCCACTAATTTCAAACCTTAATTTACGTTCTTTCATGGTAGAAAATTAGGGATTTGGGCAGAATTGAGGGTTTTTGTAAATTTGGGATTTAGACCTCAAATTGAGGTTGGATTTCAAAATTAATTACATAATCGGGCCCGGGGGTGAACGGGTAAATGGGTTTTGGTCCGAACCTCGAGCTTTGACCAAGCGAGGACGAGGTTGAATTTTGTTGACTTTTTGGGAAAAGTGTATAGATCTTAACTTTATGATTAGTAATTAATTTTCCTAGCATTATTTGATGTTATCGAGTCGATTTTGGTTAGATTCGATTGTGTTTGGAGGCGAATCCTAGAGGAAAAGCCCCAGTTGAGCTTTGATTTGATTGCAAGCAAGGTAAGTGTCGTGGTTAACCTTGACTTGAGGGATTAGGACTTGTTTGCCTATTTTCTACGTGGTTTAATGTGTGGGTACAACGTATAGGTGATGTGACGAGTATTTATGTGTTGTTGTTGGGTTAAAGCATGCGGGTGGGACTTGTTTCCTTTTGATTTATTGCCTCTTTGAGTACGATATGTATGCTTAGGTTAGGTCATTACTCATTTGATCATTCTTTCCATATTTATTGCTTAATTAATAAGTGTTGCGTATTTTGGAAGTTGAAGTTTAGTACCTTGGCATCATATTTGACATTGAATACAAATCTCCGCATTATTCACTTCCCGAATTTAAATTATCTTCGTTCCATGGTAAGGAAGAGTGTTAAAGAATGAAGGGTGATGTCGTGCCATTTATTTTATTTATTCATTATTACATGGTGAGGTCGAGAGTAAAATCACGAAGGATGATGCCGTACCATTTTATTTTACTTATGTCATCATGTCATGGTAAGGATGAGAGTAAAAGCACAGAGGGTGATGCCGTGCCATTTTTATATCATCAGTTTATCTGTCTTTATTGTTGATGATTTATTTGGCTGCTACGTGATGTTACTCTTGCTGTAGTTATCGTATCCTTCCCCTTTTGCATGTCCTCTCTAAGTTGTGTGTCGGTAATATGTTTTTGTTTCTGCTCGTATTTATATACTTGTACAGGTTTATTTATGTAGGTGTATTGTCTTAGCCTCATCACAACCTTGTCGGGGTTAGGCTCGGCACTTATGGAGTACATTGGGTCGGTTCTACTCATACTACACTTCTGCACTTCTTGTACATATTTTGGTATTGGTCCCAGCGATGCGTGAGGTGCGTCAACTTGGATTATTGCATACGGAGACCTGAGGTAGATCTGGCGTCCGTAGACCTTGAAGTCCCCTTCCTTTTCCCTTTTTTACTGTTTTTTCCTTTGAAATAGTTGTATTTATTTCAGACACCTGTTCGTAGAGCTTCTAGTTGCTTGTGTACTCGTGTATTTGATTGAATTGCTATCTCTCATCATTTATCATCATATTGTTTAAACTGTTAAAATTTGGCTATTTAACTATCTCACATCGGCTTGCCTAACAAGTTGATGTTAAGCGCCATCACGACCACGAGGTTGGGAATTCGGGTCGTGACAAGTTGGTATCAGAGCACTAGGTTGCCTAGGTCTTACGAGTCACGTGCAAGCTTAGTAGAGTTTGGAGGATAGGTACGGAGACGTTTGTACTTATCTTCCAGAGGCTATGGAGTTTAGGAAAAATTTTACCTTTTTCTTTCTCTATCGTGCGATTTTATTCTACCATTGATGATTGAACCATTATATTCTTTTTCTCTCGTAGATGGCGAGAACACGCACTGCATCTGTAGCCGGACAAGAGCCGGAACCCCCAGTGGCAGCTACGACCAGGGGCAGAGGTCGAGGCCGAGGTCGCGTCAAAGGCTGAAGCAGAGATAGAGCTCAACCTAGAGCTCGAGTAGCAACACCCATAATGGAGCCTCAGGTAGATTTTGAGAAGGAGGTTCCAGCTTAGACTGTACCCGTCGGACCAACTTAGGTTCCAGAGAGGTGGGTTTATAGCCACTCTAGTGCTTCAGGATGCTCTAGTCCGTTTGGTGGGCCTTATGGAGAGTGTGGCCCAGACCGGTACATTTTCGCGACCGTCTCTCGGGCTAGGGGAGGAGCACAGACTGCTGCTACTCACACCCCCGGAGCAGGTGGCTCCCCCAGTATCATAATCCAGCAGCCTTGCTAGTTGGGGTGGTTCAGCTGGCTGTTGTGGCACTGGCCGGTGATAGGCCCGCCATGTCTTCTGAGGCTCTGTTGAGGTTGGATAAGTTTACCAAGTTCTTTTTTGTTCGTTTCAGTGGTGTACCTTTTGAGGACTAATAGGATTATCTAGACCGCTGCACGAGGTGCTACAAAACATGGGTATAGTTGAGATCAATGGGGTCGATTTCGTAGTGTTTTAGGTGACTGGTTCCGCCAAGATGTGGTGGAGAGATTATATGTAGACCAGACCAGCTAGGTCGCCTGAACTTACCTGAGATCAGTTCTCACAAGAAGAATTACCCTATTCATGACTTAGAGTTGGCAGCTATTGTTCATGCGATGAAGATTTGGAGGCACTATCTTTATGGCGTGTCATGTGAGGTATTCACGGATCATCAGAGTCTACAGTATTTGTTCAAGCAGAAGGATCTCAACTTCAGACAGAGGAGGTGGTTGGAGCTGTTGAAAGACTATGATATTACTATTTTGTATCATCTCGGGAAAGACAATATGGTGGTCGATGCCTTGAGTAGAAAGGCTGTGAGGATGAGTAGCCTTGCGTATATTCTAGTAGGTGAGAGGCCACTTGCTGCAGATATTTAGGCTTTGGCCAATCAGTTCGCGAGGTTAGATGTTTCGGAGCCCAGTCGTGTCCTAGCTTGCACTGTCTCTCGGTTCCCCTTGTATGAGCGCATCAGAGAACTTCAGTATGACCACCCCCATTTGCTTGTCTTTAAGGACACGGTGTGGCATGGTGGTGCCAAGCAGGTTACTATTGGGGATTATGGGGTTTTACGGATGCAGGGTCGTATTTGTGGGCCCAATTTGGATGGGCTTCGTGAGTTGATTCTTGAGGAGGCCCACAGTTCCTGCTATTTAATTCATCCGGGTGCCGCCAAGATGTGTCAGGACTTGCGACAGCATTATGATGGAGGAGGATGAAGAAGGATATAGTTGCATATGTAGCTCGACGTCTAAATTGTCAGCAAGTAAAGTGTGAGCATCAGAGGCCTAGTGGTTTGCTTCAGAGGCTAGATATTCCTGAATGGAAGTGAGAGCATATCACTATGGATTTTATTGTTAGGCTCCCACGGACTCAGAAGAAGTTCGACGCGGTATGGGTCACTGTGGACAGGTTGACCAAGTTGGCACATTTCATTCCAGTGGCAGTTACCTATTCTTCAGAGTGCTTAGCTGAGATCTACATCTGCGAGATCATTCATCTTCAAGGTATGCCTGTGTCTATCATTTCTGATCGAGGTACGCAGTTTACCTCACACTTATGGAGGTCGTACAACGTGAGTTAGGCACACGGGAAACATTTTATCCTTAGACGGACGGGCAGTCCGAGCATACTATTTAGATATTGGAGGATATGCTTCGCGGTTGCGTCATGGATTTCGGGGGTTCTTAGGATCAGTTCTTGCCGCTTGCAGAGTTTGCCTACAACAACAGCTACCAGTTGAGCATTCAGATAGCTCCTTATGAGGCATTATATGGGAGGCAGTGTCGTTCGCTAGTTAGATGGTTCGATCCGGGGGAGTCTCGGTTGTTGGGTACAGATTTGGTTCGGATGCCTTGGATAAGGTCAAGATTATTCAGGATCTACTTCGCACCGCCCAGTCTAGGCAGAAGAGTTATGTCGACCGTAGTGTTTGAGATGTTGCATTCATGGTTGGAGAGAGGGTATTGCTCCGGGTTTCACCCATAGGTTCGGAAAGCAGGGCAAGTTTAGCCCTAGGTATATCGGACCCTTTGAGACTCTTGGGAGAGTGGGTGAGGTGTCCTACAAGCATTTCCACCTAGTTTATCAGTAGTCGATCCGGTGTTCCATGGGTCCATGCTCCGAAAGTATCATGGTGATCCGTCCCATGTGTTAGATTTCAGCTCAGTCCAATTGGACAAGGATTTGACTTATGAGGACGAGCCGGTGGCTATTCTAGTCCGACAGGTCCAGCAGTTGAGGTCTAAGAGTTAACCTTCAGTTCGGGTGCAGTTGAGAGATCGGCCAATTAAGACAGCCATGTAGGAGTCCGAGTCGAACATGTGGAGTAGATATCCACATCTTTTCACCAGTCCAGGTACTTTTCTATTCAAGGACGAACGTTTGTTTTAATGGTGGAAATATGATGACCCGATGGATCATGTATAGTTACCCTTTATTTCTGTGTTTCGAGACCTCGAATAGCTCCGCAGTCTGTGACATCTTTCCGGAAAGTTTTTATGAGGAAATTGATGAAAATGTAAAATCATGCCTTAAAACTCATTTGAGTTGACTACAGTCATCGTTTTGTGTAAACGGACCCGGATTAGGGTTTTGACAGTCCAGTGGGTCCGTATCGTGATTTGGGACTTGGGCGTATGCCCGAATTGAATTCGGAAGTCCCTAGCTTGATTTAATGTAATTTGTTGAAAACTAGTAATTTAAAGGTTTAAAGAATTCCTAAGTTTGACCGTACGTTGACTTTGTTGCTATTAGGTTCGGATTTCAGTTCCGGAACTTGGTATAAGTTCATTTCAGTATTTATGACTTGTCTACAAAATTTGGTGCAAAACGGAGTTTGTTTGACGTGACTCGGACGTTCGCTTGTGAAATTACATGTTCTTGAGTTTCTTTAAAAATTTCATTCATTTTGGTGTCCGGTTCGTAATTATAGGTGTTATTTTGATGTTTTGATCGCACGAGCAAGTTCGTATGATGTAATTACACTTGCATGGATGTTTGGTTTGGAGCCCGAGGGGCTTGGGTGAGTTTCAAATAGGCTACGGACAGTTTAGACTTAGGAAAAATTGTTGGTTTTGGCTTCTGGTATGTTCTTCTTCGCGATCGCGAAGATACTCCCCCGATCGCTACGAGTAATATGAGATGGGGAAGAATTTTCTCATCACGAACACGAGGATTTGGTCGCGAACGCGGATCAGTAAGGGGTCTGCCCTTCGCGAATGGAGCCACTCCATCGCGAACGCATAGTGATAGGAGGCTGGGGTTGAGAATGGAACTCTTGCTCTATGCGAATGCGAGCCAAGGCTCGCGAACACGAAGGCAAGGTGGGCTAAGCCTACATGAACGCATAAGCCAACTGGGAAGTGCCCTTCGTGAACGTGTCAGGTGTCTCACAAACGTGATGAACACTTGATGCCCAGTCATTTAAACATCCAAAAATCGGGATTTCACCCATTTTTCACCATCTTCTCATTAGAGCTCGACCTAGAGGCAATTCTGATGAGAAATTTCATCACCCTTTCATAGGTTAGTGTACTTTAACTTGTTTTATTCCATTTCCATCAACACCCATTAATTTCTAAACTTAATATATGTTTTTTCATGGTAGAAAATTAGGGATTTGGGAAGAATTGGGGTTTTTTGTAAATTTGAGATTTAGACCTCCAATTGAGATCAGATTTCAAAACTAATTACAAAATTGAACTCGGGGGTAAATGGGTAAATAGGTTTTGGTTCGAACCTCGAGTTTTGACCAAGCAAGTCTAGGGTTGACTTTTGTTGACTTTTTGGAAAAGTGTAAAGATCTTAACTTTATGTATTGTAATCGATTTTCCTAGCATTATTTGATATTATTGAGTCAATTTTAGTTAGATTCGATTGGTTTGGAGGCGAATCCTAGAGGAAAGGCCCTGGTTGAGCTTTGATTTGATTGCGGAGCGAGGTAAGTGTCATGGTTAACCTTGACTTGAGAGATTAAGACTTGTTTGCCTATTTGCTACATGTTTAATGTTTGGCTACAACGTATATGTGAGGTGACAAGTATTTATGCGTTGTTGTTGGGTTAAAGCATGCGGGTGGGACTTGTTTCCTTGTGATTTATTGCCTCTTTGAGTATGGTATCTATGCTTAGGTTAGGTCATCACTCATTTGATCATTCTTTCCGTATTTATTGCTTAACTAGTAAGTTTTGAGTATTTTGGAAGTTGAAGTTTGATACCTTGGCATCATATTTGACGTTGAACACAAATCTCCGCATTACTCACTTCCCGAATTTATGTTGTCTTTATTCCATGGTAAGGAAGAGTGTTAAAGCACGAAGGGTGATATCATGCCATTACATTTATCTCACTTATTGATTTATACATAGTGAGTAAGAGAGTTAAAGCACAAAGGGTGATGCCATGCCATTTACATCAATTATTCATTATATTGTGGCAAGGAAGAGAGTAAAAGCACGAAGGGTGATGTCGTGCCATTCATTTCATTTATTCGTTGTTACATGGTAAGGTCGAGAGTAAAAGCACGAAGGGTGAGGCAGTGCCGTTTTATTTTATTTATGTCATCATGTCATGGTAAGGATGAGAGTAAAAACACGAAGGGTGATGCCGTGCCATTTTTATATCATAAATTTATCTGTCTTCATTGTTGACGATTTATTTGGTTGCTATGTGATGTTACTCTTGTTGTAGTTATCGTATCCTTTCCCTTTCGTATTTCCCCTCCCAGTTGTATATCGGTAATATTTGTTTTGCTTCTGCTCATATTTATATACTTGAACAAGTTTATTTACGTGGATGTTCTGTCATAGCCTCATCATTACCTCGTCTTAGGCTCGGCACTTATGGAGTACATTGGGTCGGTTGTACTCGTACTATACTTCTGCACTTCTTGTGTAAATTTTGGTGTTGGTCCCAGCGGTGCATGAGGTGCGTCAGCTCGAATCATTGCATATGGAGACTTGAGGTAGATCTGCTAGCGTCCGCAGACCTTGGAGTCCCCTTCCTCTTCCCTCTTTTACTGTTCATTTTCTTCAAAACTGCATATTTATTTCAGATTCTATTTGTAGAACTTCTAATTGCTCGTGTAATTGTGACTCCAGATCTTTGGTAATTGCTATTATTACATGACTTATGTTGGTGTTTGTATTAGATTGAATTCCTATCTCTCATCATTTATCATCATTTTCTTTAAACTGTTAAAATTTGGCTATTTAACTATCTCGCGTCGGCTTGCCTGGCAAATGGATATTAAGCGCCATCACGACCCCAAGGTTGTGATTTCAGGTCATGATAACTCCGTACATTCAACAACGGTGAAATGCCTCCCTTATACTCCGCATAACAACAACGGTGA
This sequence comes from Nicotiana obtusifolia, assembly GCA_002018475.1. Taxonomy (NCBI): domain Eukaryota; kingdom Viridiplantae; phylum Streptophyta; class Magnoliopsida; order Solanales; family Solanaceae; genus Nicotiana; species Nicotiana obtusifolia. The sequence goes on from MCJB01046380.1 coordinate 53,721, forward strand.
TATGTCACCCTTATACTCCACATAAAAACAACCAAAACCACACAACAATTCACAAATGCTAACATCACAACAGCACGACGTATCAACTCGTAACACAAGTTCCCATCGGCCACAACCTTTTCAAAGATCCCACAATATCAATATTTCCACAACAAATAGCCCATGGCTTAAACACAATATGTGTAAAATCTCAATAACAACAAAAGGAACGGGAAAGTAACTCAACAAGAAACAACACCCCCTTTTAACACAACTTTAATTAAAATAGATTAATGACTTTCGATAACCTTAATTCCAACTAATTGTTTAAGGATAAACTCAATAGTGAAAGTATCTCCAGGAAATGGCAAACTCCGGATTCTAGTGTATGAATTTGGCTAACAATGAAAGAGATGGCACAAACTAGCAACTATGTCAAATTGCATGAGAATAACCCGACAAAAAAAAAGGATATCACGTACAACAATTTAACCTAAGAGTAACTCAACAATAAAAGAAATCACATAATGGTAGAAGCAGTAAAACTTCAAATAAAGCATATAAGAGCAAACTCGACAAGTAAAGAATGTGACATATAACGATAACTTCAAATAAAGCATGTGATAGTAGACATGGCAAATAAAAGATATAACATGTGCTAGTAATTCCAAATAAATACATGAAAGAAGCCTAAGAATCTAAACCGGTCAATTTCCACAACTAAGCCTGAGTACGTACCCGTCACCTCGCGTACACGGCTTTCACATAACTCAATTAACACATACGACTCAAACCTTATGGGGTAGTTCCCCCACACAAAGTTAGGCGAGATACTTACCTCAAAGAAGCTCGGCTCAAATCTAGCTAAAATAACTTAATATCATAAATAAAAACCATAGGAAACAGTTCCGGATAATAAAGCTTTGATCTTTAATGAAAACTAAAAAGTCAACTCCGGACTTGTACCTCAGAACCCGACAAAATTTACAAAATCCGAACACCCATTTCTATATGAGTCCAACCATACCAAAATTATCCAAGACATCAAATCGGCCTTCAAATCCTCATTTTACATTTTTGAATGTTTATACAAAAATTTCCATTTTCTCCCAATCAAATCAATAATTGAACGTTAAAAACAAAGATGGAATCATGGAATATAATCAAATCCGGATAAAGAGCACTTACCCCAATCCAACACGTGAAGATCTCCTCAAATATCGCTCAAATCCGAGGTCTACGACTCAAGATATGATAAAAATGATCAAACCCTTGAATTATAAACTTTCTGCCCAGCACTTCTGCTTTTGCGGACAAGGAAGCGCATCTGCACTCTCGCATCTGCGAGAAAATACAAGCATCTGCGATGATAGACTACCAGCTCCAAATTTGTATCTGCGCAAAAACGGTCGCATCTACGACACCGCAGAAGCGAGATACAAACCACAGAAGCGGACGGTCACCCTGAACCACAACTAGCATCTGCAATCGATCCACCGCAGACGCGGCCACGCACCTGCATTCACCACCCCGCTAAAGTGGAGCTCCTGATCGCACAAGAACTCGTAGAAGCGACTAAAATGAGGCAAAAGCGCTCTAAAATGCACAGATGCGAAACACCAGAACCAGACCTGTCCAAAACATAAACACAATCAGAAACTCGTCCGAAACACATCCGGAGTCCCTAGGACCCCGTCCGAACATACCAGTAAGTTCCATAACATAATGCGGACCTTCCTGAGGCCTCAAATCACATCAAACAACATCGAAACTATGAATCGCGCCTCAAATCGAAGTTAATGAACTTCTGAACTTTCAATTTCTATAACTCGCGCCGAATCATATCAAATCAACCTGGAATGACGTCAAATTTTGCATGCAAGTTCTAAATGACACAATGGAGCTATACCAACTCCAAGAATCAAAATCCGAACCTGATATCAATAAAGTCAACTCCCGGTCAAATCTCTCAATCTTCCAGACCTTCAACTTTCCCATTTTTACCAAAATACATCAAATTAACCTACAGACCTCCAAATACAAATCCGGACACACGCCTAAGTCCAAAATCACCGTACGAAACTATTGGAATCATCAAAACACCATTCCGGAGTCGTCTATACAAAATTCAAACTTCGGTCAACTCTTACTGCTTAAGCTTCTAATACAAGAATCATCCTTCCATATCAATCCCGAAACATCTGAAATCCAAATCCGGCCACACACGCAAGTCACAATACATAATACGAAGATGATTGAGACCTTAAGCCACCAAACAGGATGCTAATTCTCAAAATGACCTGTCAGGTCGTTATATTCCCCTCTTAAACAAATGTTTGTCCTCGAACGTGGCAAGAACCATTTTGAAGTCATCAAATCGCTGAATGTACTCACTATGCATATACTCACGGGTGATCCCACATCACCCCAATCCACATAAGCCTGACAACACAATCTCAACTAAAACTTATTCCTTCGACCCACACTAATAAACCTTAGAACAAATTTTTCACCATCCGATCATTTCCCAAGGACCCAATTCCCACATCAACACACGGTATTAGCCTCATCCAGCTCCAACAACCCATGTCTACACCCCTAAGGTACAACCAAACGACGTAACACATCACACATATACCCATAACGACAACTCTGGCCACACTAGCTACCCATAATCAAATCTAGCACCGGCAATTAACCTCATATCAGCTAAAACCCTATTCCAAACTTTCACAACACTGACAACGATGCAAGAAACGTGAAGATTCCATGACCATTCACTCAAATCAACAAGTCACATCTAATACCACCTGGGCACACACCTTGCAAGCTAAAACCCGTTAAGCATAACGTGAATATGACTGAATATGCAAAGAGAAACACATGAGAGAATTATCAAACAAGCCCGGTAGGCACAACTCTCTATCAGTACCATACTACGAATCAACTCCACAAGGGAGAATCAAAACATATGAACTAATCACAGGGATCTCATCCTAGTATAGCTCCACCGCGGCACGCAGCCCAGTCCAAACATATCAAACTGCATAAGAATGCGAGGATCCCATCCTCAGCTCTGAATCACAAGTAGAATACACATCATACCAACCGCAATCTTCTACTAATCCAATTTCGCAAAACAAAATCTCAACATGTAACAAACTTCCCATATCGGTAGAGCATCTAAATCACAAATCGTAACCAAACCATCTAGAAATCACATCAAAATATACCGTAATGAGTAACAGAAAGTCATTTCTATCCTCATAGCTCTTATTAGTGAACAAAATAAAACTATAGACACGGGCTACCACTGTAGAACCTCCCAACCGGTGTAAACACATGAGCAAGTACAAAAATGACAAAACTCACCCATATGTGAAACAAGATAAGAGGACTCACCCCGATAAGCAGAACCAAATCAAAATAAGAATGATGCTCCTCTATAACAATCAAAACCATACATGTAACGACACCATCTGGTGTAGCGGCCTCAGCCCTACCATAGAGAGTATATCAACGGGTCGGGACTCCCCTTCTAGGGTACCCTCTACCCGCCTGTCCTCCACCCTAACTAGCTGTGTAGGTGGAGTAGCAACTGGAATGGGGCTCGTAGCTTGACTGCTCTGATGAAATATGCCCCTCCCGAGTCTAGGACAATCTCTCATGATGTGCCTAGAATCACCACACTCATAAAAACCCATCTGTGGGCGTGGCTACTCATATTCAGTCTGTGCCAGATAACAAGAATAACCGCTATAGGAACCCCTGTGCCGGTGGTGCACTAAAAGATGACTGCCCCACATGAGTATCCTGACTAATTGGAGCACCACAAGTAGTCTGAAGTGCGAACTGGACTGCCCGACTGCCCGAGCCTCCTCCATGATGGGTCATAACTGATGAGTAGAATCTACTGAACCCTCCAGAACCTTGAGACCTCTTGGTCTCCTTATCCTCCCTCTCCTCACCCCAAATATGCTCTAACATCCTGACAATCTCTACCACCAGCTGAAATGGAGTATCATTCTGCAACTCCCGAGCCATGCAGAATCTAAGATCATAACTAAGCCCCTCAAGAAATCTGTGGACTCGCTCTCTGACTGTAGAAACCAAAGTAGGTGCATGACGGGATAACTCACTGAACCTGATGGCATACTCTGACACTGTCATGTTGCCCTGACGCAGTTGCTCAAACTCTACACGCCACGCATCCCGGAGGGTCTGGGAACAAAGGAGCTGTATCGGCTGGTCTACCTCCCTCAAAAACCTTCCACCACTGATGCGCTGCTCCTGATAGCTGAAATATAGTAAAAGCAACTTCACTCACCTCCAAAATACCATGGTGCGGAGAATACGGTGACACTTCTCTAGAAATCCATGTGCATCCTCGGTAGCTATGCCACTAAAAGTAGGTGGACTATACCTCTTGAACCTCTCAAGCCTTTTCTGCTCCTCCTCTGATGCTCCTGGCATGACCTCGGGCTGAACTGGAACAACAGGCTGTATAGGCACTACATCCGGAACCTAAACAATGTGAGCCCGTTGAGTACGAGCGATGGAGGTCTGAGCTCCTCCCCCAATCTGCAAAGTAGCTGGAGAAACGGAGATCAATCATACTTGAGCCAATGTACCAATCATGCGCTACGCTAAAGTCTCCTAAAGTTCGGGGTAACAACAGGCGCCTCCGGTGCCTGTCCCCCAATCGGAGCTACTAGTGACTCCTCAACTGCTGCTCTAGCAGGTGCTCTAGCTGTGGCGCGTACCCCTCTTTGGCCTCTACCTCGGCACCAAGCTCTCGTGGCTCTAGCAGGGGACGCGGGTGTCTGCTCAGCTGATCCATTAGCGCATGTCCTCACCATCTATGAGAGAATAGAGATACAAAGGCTCAAACTTCGAAATCAACATATCCGCATGACATGAATGAAAGAAGTGGAGACTTTTTCCTAATAGTTCTATAGCCTCTCGAAGATAAGTGCAGATGTCTCCGTACCGATCTGCAAGACTCTACTAAACTTGCTTATAACTCGTAGCACCTATGAACCTAGAACTCTGATACTAATTTGTCACAACCCTAATTTCCCTCCTTAGGATGTCGTGATGGCACCTAGTCTTTAAGACTAGGTAAGCCTAACACTTACTGAACTAATGGCAAAATTCAACCAACAACTACTAAATATGAAACAGATATTTCTATACAAAGCCATCAATCCCAAAACAGGTAGCACAAGTCATAAGCTCTACTGAGTTCACTAGAAACTCTCTAGACTCTGAGGCCTACGAACGTGACGGCAGGTATACCTTAAAGTCTCCACAGCAATATCTGATCCACTATCTAACAATTAACAGACTCCGAAGTATCTGGATCTACACAAAAATGTGCAGAAGTGTAATATGAGTACACCACAGTCGTTACCCAGTAAGTATCAAAACTAACCTTGGTGGAGTAGTGACGAGGTACAAGTCAAAACACTCACTAGAAAAAATAACATGTGTAGTATAGAAGTATAAAGCTACTAATGGAAAGCAGAAATCAGTAAATGGAAACAAAACCAACATGTGATATAAACAGTAAAACAATAAGAACACCGTGAAGTATCATTCAAACCAAATAAGGAACACAAAAGAAAACCAATTGGTCAAGTTGTGCTAACACAAGATTCACAACAAAATCACCCTGTGATACCTCATCTCATAGTCACAAGTCACGAGTCTCAACCCTTCATCATGTACTCACAGCACCTTGTGCCCACATCTCGAATCACAATAGTACGGACAACTCACGTGCCAATATCTCAATTCGTCCGGCATGATCACAGGCTCATAATCACAATTTGCCCAGCATGGTCACAGGCTCAATAGCAACATGAAAATGGGTAATACAAGAACACATGGGCATGATCAATAAATGTCAAGTTTCATACTCCTGAGCTAGTATAAGTGGCATGCTACGATGTATGCTTGTGCGAGTGTACTACTGCAACCCAAGTCAACAAGTAATATCAAAGACTTCAAGTAGCTCATTGAAGCAACAAAACATGTCATGTAAGGTGTATGACATACACAAGGAAAAGCACACCATCACACAAAAATCACCAACACAATGTCCCCGAGCCATCACATATCATCCTTGACATTACCACCCTTATCTCTCAGATAGCCTCCCGTATCACTCCGCCTTATCAATATCATTAGCCACCCTTATCTCTCCGATAGCCACCCATATCACTCGGTATAATAGCTACCCTTATCACTCCGCCCAGGCAATAACACAATAGCCTCCTTTATCACTCCGTACAATGTTACAACCCGTAAATTTGTACATTAGAATACGCTGTGAAGTAGTTTGCATATAAGGACCTAAGAACCCGAAAAATAGTTCAAAAGTTAAGAAAAAGAGCAGAAGTGTCGCATAGTTGGATATACGACCGCAAAGCACAAATGCGGACCGCATATCCAACACCAGGGTCGCAAACTGAGACAGGGCTCTGGGCTGAAATTGTGTCAAATTTGCGGCCAGTATGCGGACCGCATAACGCAAATGCGGATCGCAAATGTGACATCTTCCATCGCATAACGGAACAGAGTTCTGGGCTGGACTCGCGTCAGAAATGCGACCAGACAACAATGCGACCCGCAAATCTAGCCCTTCTACGTCGCATAATGCAACAGAATCCTGGGTTGAGATTTGCGACCAGAATGCGAACCGCATGTCCTGTTTGCGGCGGATATGCGACCTCAAACCTGAAAATGTCAGACACGCGTGCCACTTATTGCCAGGCCTATAAAAGGGACCCAAACCCGTTCCTTCTTCATTTTTTCTGAACTTAAACATAGTAGAAGGCCCCAAACGACCCCTCTCAAAGCCCCACACCAACACAACTAATTTCTTCCTCTCCCAAGCCCTAAATTGAAGAAGGAATCAAGAAATTGAAGAACTAAAGAGAAACCCTAGCTGAGTTTCCCCCTTCTACGAACCCACATTGAGGGCAAGACCTAGAATCTGAGAAATCGACGGAGAAGGCTAAGAATTCACATGCAAGGTAAGTTATTACTCCCTTTCATGTAATTTTCCCTTGGACTTTCAAGATAAGGAGGTTGCATGCCTGTAAGGACTCATGGGAGGGTGACTAGATACCATGAAATCAAGATAAGTATGGCTACACGGAATGGGTCATGGGTATTATGGGTCGTAAACGAATTGCATGTGTAGTAACCATGGTAGTTGAGTTTTAGAGGAGGAAAAGGGGGTGCGGGTAGGCACCATGCATGACTAGAAGTAATATGATTGACGATAGTTATAACGTTTGGTGAATAATGGTTGAATTGTTCCTTAAATGTAGACTAAGGAATTGTGGCAAATTGCGTAGCTTGAGAATCGGCGCAGTAAACACCAGGTATGTAAGACCATACCGTTCTTTCTTTTGCACGACTCCTATTGAATACAATGCTATGAACGAGCCCCAAAAGAATACTCTATTCCTAGAAGTTAGGATTACTTGTATTGTTTCCTTCTAAGGAAGAATTGCTATTGTTGTTATGATATTAATGTTGATGGTATTCCGTGAGTATTACAAGGTTCGTGTTAAAGAGACATTCTTAATTACATGTAGAAAAAGAGGGTAATAATCGTATGTCACTAAAAAGGGTTTGGAACACGGTTAATGAATGAGCATGAAATGTATTATATATGTGTAATTTAATTCTTATGACCGCGCCTAATGAAGGTCGGGTATGTTATGACCACGCCTAGTATGGCCGGGTAAGATATGCTATGATATGATAATGATGAGCCCACAGAGCGTATGATGATGATGAGCCCACAGAGGCATATGATGATGATAAGCCCACAGAGGCGTATGATGATGATGAGCCCATGGAGCGTATGTAATTGTATGAGGTAACGATTATGTGAACGTGTACGGTAACAATAAATGTATATGAAAATGGTAAGCCCACAGAGGCGTGAATATAAGGCGAAGATAATGATAATAAACATGTATACGATAATGTTATAAGAGTTATGTCTATAGACATGGGCACTATGAACAGGTCGTGGTTAGCTGTCCTCAGAGGCAATTCACTTATTACAGGTTACATGTTTCTGTCCCGATGCTTATACTATCGTTCTTATATTATGTTTTCCTGTCTTACATACTCAGTACATTATCCTTACTGACGTCCTTTGTTATGGACGCTGCATGTCGTGCTGCAGGTCCTAATAGACTGATAGACGGAGCTCCCCCACAGCAGTAGGCTATCCGGATTCAGCAGATATTAGCAAGATTCATCTTTCGGACTTGCTACAGCCTTGGGGTGCACCTTGTGTAGATATGTTGGGCACGTGGGGGCCCTGTTCCGACATAGGTTGCTTAATGTATGTTCTTGTATCGGCTCATAGACAAACGTTAACGTATGTATAGACTAGTGTTGGGTTGACTCATGTACAGTTGTTTTGCCTCGTCGGCATATGTATTATGTTGCATAGTTTTGCACTGTAGCCCCATTGGCACACTACATATACAAGTATGTTTATGTCATGGTATGACATTTCAGCCCACTGTGATGTTGTTCGAAACTGCATGCGTATGACAGGCTTTGTAGATAACAAAGAAAGTAAGATAGCAGATATGAGGGGTACGCCCGCGCTCTGCAAGCAGGGTCCGGTGCCATGTCGTAGCCCTCCGGTTGGGTCGTGACAGAATTGGTATCAGAGCAAGGTCGTGTCCTAGGGATTGTCTATGAGCCGTGTCTAGTAGGGTCTTGATTATGGGTGTGTAGCGCGCCACATTTCATAATCTGGAGGCTACTTGGCATTTAGGAATGTTACCTTCTTTCTAAATCTAGATCGTGCGTAGAGCTGAGTTGTAAGCATTCATTCTAACATTCATCTTGTTTACCTACAGCGATGCCTTCGGCCGGGAAGAAAACGAATAGTAGACGACTCGATATAAATGCCGGAAAGGGGACCAGTCAAGTGCCCCAAGCTGTAGAAGGCCAAAGTGAGACGCCTTCTCGGACTTCATCTACTCCTCCTCCCCCAGAAGATATTAGAAGCCACCCAACATCCCCAGTCCCTTCTTCTGGTGCTACAGACCAAGACCTGAGGACTGCGGTACAGTTGTTGACTAGCCTAGTAGCTTTTCAGGCTCGGAGGCAGAATACCGGTGCTACTGAGAGACCGGTTAGTACGAGGGTCCGCGACTTCATCAATTTGGATCCTCCAGTGTTTACCGGGTCTGATCCAAAGGAAGACCCGCAGGATTTCATTGATCAAATACATCGCACACTGCGGGTTATGCACGCCAGTGACACAGAGGCAGTAGAACTGGCTTCCTATCGATTACGAAACTTAGCAGTCTTCTGGTATGACAGCTAGGAAAGGTCCAGGAGTCCGAATGCTCCCCCACCTATATGGAATAACTTCTCTGATGCATTCCTTCGCCATTACTTGCCAGTTGAGGTACGACGAGCTAAGGCTGATAAATTCTTGAACCTTAAGCAGGGTAATATGAATGTACGAGAGTACAGTATGCAGTTTGACTCTCTGGCAAGGTATGCTCCCCACATGGTGGCCGAGATGAGCGACAGAGTTCACTTGTTCGTGAACGGATTGGGATCGCATTTGATAAATGAATGCACAACGGCCTCCTTGATAGAGGGCATGGACATCTCCCGTATTCAGGCCTATGCCCAGACCATAAAGGATCGTAAACGCCAACAAAGGGCGGACAGAGAACAGGAAAGGACCCAACATAAGAGAACAAGGATTGCAGGGTATTCTAGAGATTCCAGAAGTAGTGTGAGGTCCCATTCTTCGAGGAGTTCGGCACCACCTGTATCTAGTGCCCCTCGATAGTTTCAGAGCTCGCGGGCATCAGGCTCGCCGTATCACAGGGCTACTAGTCAGATGCGACCCCCAATGCCTCATTGTGAGCAGTGCGGCAGGACCCACTTTGGACCGTACCGTCAGGGTTCGGATATATGTTATTATTGCGGGTATCCCGGTCACATAATGCGGGACTGTCCTTACAGAAGGGATGGTGGTATGACTCAGCAAACTGGATCTGCGGCTGGTTCTTCTTTATCTATTCGACCTCCAGCACGGGGTCCCAGCAGCCAGCGGTTCGTGGTAGAGGTAGCAGTACAATACCGGGCCCAAGCGGTATTCAAAACTAGATATACGCTCTAGCAGGTCGACAGGATCTTGAGTCATCTCCGGATGTTGTCACAGGTATATTAACAGTGCTTTCTCATGATATATACGCATTGATTGATCCCGGGTCCACATTATCTTATGTACACCCCTTGTGCTGATAAGTTTGATATCAAACCTGAATCAATACACAGACCCTTTGTGATATCTACTCCAATAGGAGATTCTGTGATTGCTAGAACAATATATAGAGGTTGCGCTGTGACGATTAGTAGTCGCCAAACCTCGGTTGATTTAATTGAGTTGGAAATGGTTGATTTTGACGTGATAATAGGAATGGATTGGTTGGCATCATGCTATGCTAGTGTTGATTGTCATACGAAGATGGTTAGATTTCAATTTCCTAGCAAACTCGTCCTTGAATGGTAGGGAAACGTTGCTACGCCGAGAGGTAGGTTTATTTCCTACCTTAAGGCGAAAAAGATGATCTCCAAAGGTTGTATCTACCATCTTGTTCGCGTTATGGACGCGGAGGCGAAGTCGCCTACTCTACAATCAATTCCGGTAGTCAGTGAATTTCCGGATGTCTTTCCGGATGAACTCCCATGTCTTCCTCCTGAAAGGGAGATTGAGTTTGGCATCGATGTGTTGCCCGATGCTCATCCAATTTCTATCCCTCCATATAGGATGGCCCCAGCAGAATTACGAGAGTTGAAAATACAGTTGAAGGACTTGTTGGATAAAGGCTTCATTAGGCCTAGCACTTCACCTTGGGGTGCGCCAGTCTTGTTCGTACGAAAGAAAGACGGATCGTTACGGATGTGTATCGATTATCGTCAGTTCAATAAGGTCACCATAGAGAACAAATATCCACTTACAAGAATTGATGAGTTGTTTGACCAACTCCAGGGAGCCAAATATTTCTCTAAGATTGACCTATGTTCCGGATATTTTCAGTTGAGGGTCAAGGAGAAAGATATTCCAAAAACAGCCTTCCGAATGAGATATGGGCATTTCGAGTTCCTAGTAATGTCATTTGGGCTATCGAATGCCCCGGCTACTTTCATGGATCTCATGAACACTGTATTCAAGCCTTATCTTGACGTGTCCGTGGTGGTATTCATTGATGATATCCTGGTGTATTCCCGTTTAGAGGCAGAACATATGGGTCACCTGCGGATAGTATTGCAGACCCTTCGGGATCACAGGTTATATGCAAAGCTCGCCAAATGTGAGTTTTGGCTGAATTCGGTGGAATTCTTAAGCCATGTGATATCTAATGAAGGTATTAGTGTCGATACTCAAAAGATTGACGCAGTCAAAAATTGGCCAAGCTACTACGCCATCAGAATTCCGTAGCTTCTTGGGACTAGCAGGGTATTATAGGCGCTTTGTAGAAGGATTTTCCTCTATATCTACGCCACTAACTAAGCTGACCCAGAAAGCTACCAAATTCCAATGGTCGAATGTTTGTGAGCGGAGCTTTCAGGAGCTAAAGGATCGATTAACATCCGCTCCAGTTCTTGCTCTTCCTGACGGGACTGAAGGTTATGTGGCATATTGTGATGCCTCCGGCATAGGTTTGGGATGTGTCTTGATGCAGCATGAGAAGGTAATTGCTTATGCTTCGAGACAATTAAAGAAGCATGAAAAGAACTACCCAACCCATGATTTGGAATTGGCTGCAATAGTATATGCTTTGAAGACGTGGCGACACTATCTATATGGTGTCCATGTCGACATCTACACGGACCATAAAAGTTTACAATACATCTTCTGTCAAAAAGAGATATATTTGAGACAACGACGTTGGCTAGAATTACTGAAGGACTACGACGTCGAATTATTGTATCATCCGGGCAAAGCCAATGTTGTGGCCGACACCCTCAGTCGTAAGTCAATGGGAAGTTTAGCACACGTTGAAGCAGGTAAACGGAGTTTAATGAAAGAGCTTCATCAGCTAGCCAGTATGAGAATCAAATTGTTAGACTCCGAGGATGGAGGTGTTGTTGTATATAATACATCCGAATCATCTCTCGTGGCCGAGGTAAAAGCACGGCAATACGAAGATTCCACCTTGTTGCGATTGAAAGAGGGCATTCAACAGGGTAAGATTTCCGCTTTTGAGATTGCAGGAGATGGAACATTGGGATGCCAAGGCCCATTGTGTGTGCCTAATGTAGCAGGGTCGCGAGAGAAGATTTTGAGGGAGATTTGCCAATCCCGATATTCCATCCACCCCGGTTCAACTAAGATGTACCGTGATGTCAGAGAGCAGTATTGGTGGGATGGCATGAAGAGCTCCATTGCGGAATTTATAGCCCAGTGTCCCAATTGCCAACAGGTAAAGGTAGAACATCAGAAACCGGGTGGACTGCTCCAGAACATGGAGATTCCAACCTGGAAATGGGAGGTGATTAACATGGACTTCATTGTTGGATTACCTCGCTCCAGTCGTAAATTTGACTCCATCTGGGTGATAGTGTATCGACTTACCAAATGTGCTCATTTTCTGCCAGTTAAGACCACCTACACAGCCGAGGATTATGCAAAGTTGTATGTCAAGGAAATTGTTAGACTTCATAGGGTGCCGATGTCCATTATATCGGATAGAGGAGCCCAATTTACAGCTAACTTTTGGAAGTCTTTTCAAAAAGGTTGGGGACACAAGTAAGTCTCAGCACAGCTTTCCATCCGCAAACTGACGGACAGGCTGAACGAACCATTCAGACACTGGAAGACATGCTAAGAGCATGTGTCTTGGATTTCAAGGGTAGCTGGGATGACCATCTTCCACTTATAGAGTTTGCCTACAATAACAGCTACCATTCCGGTATCAAGATGGCCCCATATAAGGCACTATATGGGAGAAGGTGTAGATCACCAGTTGGGTGGTTCGAAATTGGTGAAACTGAATTATATGGACCAGATGTGATTCATCAAGCTGTTGAGAAAGTGAAGGATATACAGGAACGACTAAAGGCGGCACACAGCAGGAAAAAGTCCTACTCTGACGTCCGACGTCGTGATCTAGAGTTTGAAGTTAATGATTGGGTTTTCCTGAGAGTCTCGCCAATGAAGGGTGTTATGCGCTTCGGAAAGAAAGGTAAATTGAGCCCGAGGTACATCGGTCCGTACAGAGTCCTTCGACGAATTGGACATGCTGCCTATGAGTTAGAACTACCATTCGAAATGGAATTTATCCATCCGGTATTCCATGTGTCCATAGTGCAACAGATTTTTGAGGTAAGATCTGCGACCAAAATGCGAACCGCATACCCGTCTGCGGTGGGTATGCGATCGCAGATCTGACATTTTTCATGTACGTGTGCTACTTACTCCTAGGCCTATAAAAGGGACTGAAAACCTGTTCCTTCTTCATTTTTATAAAACAAACACTCAGTAGAAGGCCTCAAACGACTTCTCTCAAAGAATCAAGAAAGAATCAAGGAATTGAGGAATTATAGAGAAACCCTAGCTAAGTTTCCTTCTCTTGCAAACCCAAAGCGAGGGCAAGACTTGGGGACCGAAGAACCAAGAAAAGAGAGCTAAGTTATCCAACATGCAAGGTAAGTTCCTACATCCATTCTCTTAGGGATTCTTGAAAATCCATTGCATGCATGTAAGAGTTCATGAGAATGTAAATGAAAGCTATGGGTTCAAGATAATTACCACTAATAGTAGGGGTTATGATCGTTGTTGAGCTGCATGTGCCATGAATATGTTTGATAAGGTTAAGAAGAGGAAGATTATGAGGAAGCACCATATAAATTTAGGAGATTTTGGTTAGTAATAGCTATGATGCGTAGTGCGTAACAATTGAACTGTTCTTCAATTGTAGATTAAAGAATTGTAGCAATTTCGTAGCTTGAGAGCTGGTGCGATATATACCAGGTATGTAAGACTATACCGTTCTTTCTTTTGCACGACTCCTATTGAATACAATGCAACGAAAGAGCCCCAAAAGAATACTCTATTCATAGAAGCTAAGAGTCCTTGTATTGTTTCCCCTCTTACGGAGGTTTTTATATGTTGTTATCTATTTGACATTATGTCACCTTGACAGTATGATCGATATAGGAGTTAAGTGTTATGTCACCCTGAGAAAGGTAATCCATAAATGGCACGAGCATTGATCCTAATGAAGAAATGATTAAATAAGTCCAGCATACAATAGTTGTTTTATACACCGAGCTGTTCTATACGTCGGTCGGGCAGGCACCTAGTGTGCAACTGTATATAGAAGTATGTGTTTTACTACACCGGGCCGAGCTACAGCCGGACGGGCAGTTATAGAGCCGTTCTATACATCGGCCGGGCAGGCACCCTTTGTGCAATTATATAAACACCTGGCCGAACTAGATTCGGATGGGCAGTCACCACTGATCAGTTGGGAAGATAACGATAAAGCCCACAAAGGCATGTTTATTGATTACGATCCTGCATGGGCGTATGTTATGTAATTGTTTAAAGTAATGACTATGTGATGTATGTAGTAGCAATAACTTATAAGAAATTGGCAAGCCTACGGAGGCGTATGTATAAGATGTGGATAATGATAATGTACACGAGTATGAATATGATAATGTTAGAAAGGTTACACGTAAATGCATAAGTCTCACCAGTATGCTATGGTTAACCGCCCTCAGAGGCATACAGATGGTACAGGTCATGTATTTCTTATCCTAATGCTTATACTGTTGTTCTTACATTATGTTTTCTGTCTTACATACTCAGTACATTATCCGTACTGACGTCCATTCTCTGTGGACGCTGCATGTCGTGCTGCAGGTCCAGGCAGACATACAGGCGAGGCTACCCCACCGCAGTAGGCCATCCAGTTTCGCTGATATTGGCAAGATTCATTCTTTCGGACTTGCCGGAGTCTTGGTATGTATTTTGTATAGGTATCATGGGCATGTCGGGGCCCTATTTCGACGAAGGTTGTATTTTTGTATGTTTCCATAGAGGCTCAATAGACAAATGTCAGTATATGTATAGACAAGTGTTGGGCTATGTGCAGTTAAATTGCCTTGTCGGCAAACGTTTGTACCATGTTGTATGGTTTTGTGTTGTAGCCAGTTGGCCACGTTATGTACAACGTATGCCTATGATATAGTACTATCACGGAAGGTTATTCTATTATTATTATTACCATTGTTATATTATCGCTTGCAATCCATGTGAGTATGATACACCCTATAAGTAACAAGGGAAGTCAGGTGAAGGGTTCGCCGGCACTCTGCAAGCAGGGTCCGGTGCCCGGTCGCGGCCCTCCGGGTTGGGTCGTGACAAGATGTAGCCTCCGTTAAAGTGTTATGGAGGAACAGGAACGTGGAGAAATGACATGGGAAGTAGAAGAAGGGATGAAAGCTAAATATTCGTACCTGTTCCACAATGAAAATAATGATGACGCCGAAGAAACACGGAACACATGGAAAGGAGAGGCGTCCATACGAGGTAAATAGGAAATTGAGATACTCTTCATTATTACCTTTCATTTAATGCTGGGATTCATTGGCTTGCGTAGATCCCTACATTCGGGGACGAATGTTCCTAAGGGGGGGAGAGTGTTACAACCCGTAAATTCGTACATTAGAATACGCTGTGAAGTAGTTTGCATATAAGGACCTAAGAACCCGGAAAATAGTTCAAAAGTTAAGAAAAATAGCAGAAGTGTCGCATAGTTGGACATGCGACCGCAAAGCACAAATGCGGACCGCATATCAAACACCAGGGTCGCAAACTGAGACAGAGTTCTGGGCTAAAATTGTGTCAAATATGCGGCCAGTATGCGGACCGCATAACGCAAATACGGACCGCAAATGTGACATCTTCCATTGCAGAATGGAACAGAGATCTGGACTGAATGCGCGTCTGAAATGCGACCAGAATGCGATCGCATTGTTGGAAATGCGAACCGCGAATCTAGCCCTTCTGCGTCGCATAATGCAATAGAATTCTGGGTTGAGATTTGCGACCAGAATGCAAACCGCATGTCCTAATTGCGGCGGATATGCGATCGCAAATCTAAAAACGTCAGGCACGCGTGCCACTTATTGTCAGGACTATAAAAGGGACCCAAACCCGTTCCTTCTTCATTTTCTGAAGCTTAAGAATAGTAGAAGGTCCCAAACGACCCCTATCAAAGCCCCCACACCAACACAGCCAATTTCTTCTCTTCCAAACTCCAAATTGAAGAAGGAAATCGAGAAATCGAAGAACTAAAGAGAAACCCTAGCTGAGTTTCCTCCTCCTACGAA
Organism: Nicotiana obtusifolia; assembly: GCA_002018475.1. Taxonomy (NCBI): domain Eukaryota; kingdom Viridiplantae; phylum Streptophyta; class Magnoliopsida; order Solanales; family Solanaceae; genus Nicotiana; species Nicotiana obtusifolia. Next base: position 70,116 of record MCJB01046380.1, read on the forward strand.
CCCACATTGAGGGCAAGACCCAGAATTCAAAGAATCGAAGGAGAGGGTTAGATAATTCGCATGCAAGGTAAGTTACCACTCCCTTTCATGTAATTTTCCCTTGAACTTTCATGATATGTAGTTGCATGCTTGTAAACGAAATGGGTCAGGATTATTATGGGTTGTAAATGAGTTGCATGTGTTGCGAATACATTTGATAAAGAATAGAGGAGAAAGGGGTGTGGGGAGGCACCATGCAAAACTAGGGGATTGTGATTTATCATAATTATGATGCTTAGTGAGTAATGGGTGAATTGTTCCTTAATTGTAGACTAAGGAATCGTAGCCATTGCGTAGCTTGAAAACTGGTGCAACATATACTAGGTATGTAAGACCATACCGCTCTTTCTTTTGCACGACTCCTATTGAATACAATGCTATGAACGAGCCCCAAAAGAATACTCTATTCCTAGAAGTTAGGATTACTTGTATTGTTTCCCTCTAAGGAAGAATTGCTCTTGTTGTTAAGATATTAATGTTGATGGTATTCCGTGAGTATTATAAGGTTCATGTTAAAGAGACATTCTTAATTACATGTAGAAAAAGAGGGTAATAATCGTATGTCACTAAAAAAGGTTTGATTTATGATGAGCATGCAATGTATTATAGTGTGTAAATTATTTCTTATGACCGCGCCTAATGAAGGCCGGGTATGTTATGACCGTGCCTAGTATAGCCGGGTAAGATATGCTATGATTTGATAATGATGAGCCCACAGAGGCATATGATGATGATGAACCCACAGAAGCATATGATGATGATGAGCCCACAGAGGCATATGATGATGATGAGCCCACAGAGGCGTATGATGATGATGAGCCCATGGAGGTGTAAGTAACTGTATGAGGTAACGATTATGTGAACGTATTCGGTAACAATAAATGAATATGAAAATGGCAAGCCCAATGAGGCGTGAATATAAGGCGAAGATAATGATAATAAATATGTATGTGATAATGTTATAAGAGTTATGTGTATAGACATGAGCACTACGAATAGGTCATGGTTAGCTGCCCTCAGAGGCAATTCACATATTACAAGTTACATGTTTCTCTCCTGATGCTTATACTATCGTTCTTATATTATGTTTTCCTGTCTTACATACTTAGTACATTATCCGTACTGACGTCCTTTATTGTGGATGCTGCATGTCGTGTTGCAGGTCCTAATAGACTGATAGACGGAGCTCCCCCATAGCAGTAGGCTAACCGGATTCAGCAGATATTAGCCAGATTCATCTTTCGGACTTGCTACAGCCTTGGTATGCACCTTGTGTAGATATGTTGGGCATGTCGGGGCCCTGTTCCGACATAGGTTGCTTAATGTATGTTCTTGTAGAGGCTCATAGAAAAATGTTAATGTATGTATGGACCAGTGTTGGGTTGACTCATGTACAGTTGTATTGCCTCGTCGGCATATGTATTATGTTGTATAGTTTTGCACTGTAGCTCCGTTGGCATACTATGTATATAAGTATGTTTATGTCATGGTAGGACGTTTCAGTCCGTTGTGATGTCGTTCGAAGCTGCATGCGTATGACAGGCTTTATAGGTGACAAAGAAAGTAAGATAGCAGATATGGGGGGGGGGTACGCCGACGCTCTGCAAGCAGGGCCCGGTGCCATGTCGCGGCCCCTCCGGTTGGGTCGTGACATGGTTGCTCCTCTTCTTGTGTGCTTTGTGATTTTAAGCAGATGCCCTGCCCTGTGGAGTGTTGGTGCAATGAGCAGATTATCATTTTGTCACTTTAATTCTTATGTATGGACATTGCATTTTGTCTGCATTCAAAATTTTCCTGCCTATTAAGTCCAATTAATTGAAGTGATGACACTCAATTCTTCCATAGTTAAGAGCATAGTTGGCAAGGTGATCTGCCAGCTTGTTTCCCTCCCTATATGTGTGAGATACAATCAGGTCCAGGGAGTTTTTGAATTGGAGGATTTCTTCTATTTGATCAGTTATACACTAGGGTGGCTTCCATGAGCCATTAATGATATTGTTCAGGAGCATGGAATCTGTTTGCAGCCAGATGTTATTGAAACCTTGTGTGCTACAGTATCTTAGTGCTTCCTGAATGGCTGTTGTTTCTGCAACTGTGTTAGTTCCCTCTAAACATTCTTTGCCAAGTGCATAGATTAGGTCCCCTGTTTCATTTCTCACACAGAAGCCAATTGAGCTTCTCCCTGGATTCCCTTTTGATGCTCCATCAGTATTAATCTTTATCCATCCTGGCAAAGGGGATTCCCAGTTGACCTTTTTGTAGCTTAGTATTGGAGTGTAATTCTCATGCATGTATAAAAGATCCTGCCATTTGTGTGGGACATTGATTCCTGAATTCCTGGTGTGGACTAAAGCTTGCAATGTTGTGGAGATTTGGTAGATTACTCTACCAGTTGTGACTGGTTCCCCATGCGTGTAGCTGTTTCTTCTTTTCCACAGTTCCCATATGATGCATGCTGGGAGTGCCTGCATTATTGGTTTCAATCTGTTGACTGTTTGTGCTGTCCAGCATTTTATTATTGCTTGACGGAATGTTAATCCCTCAATTGAGATTCCTGCTCTGTGCATGAAGTATTTCCACACCTTGTTGGCAGTGTTTGAGGTGTAGAAGAGGTGAGCCATGCTTTCTTCTTTTGAATCAATGCAGCACCAACATTTTGAGCGCAGCTGATACCCCCATCTTTTAAGGATATCATCTGGTGGTAGTTT
>MCJB01046380.1:72908-83661 GCA_002018475.1 Nicotiana obtusifolia
CCTCCAGACTATCCACATGAAGAAAGCAATTTTGAAAGGAAGTCCTTTTACCCAGATTTTCTCATATGCTATTTTTGGATCATCCCTTTTCCTCAAGTATTCCCATGCTATTTTGACTGTGAATTGCCCTTGATTCTGTAGCATCCAGTATGGGATATCAAGAGTGTTTTCGATCCTTGGGTGGCTTAATTGTGGTGATTATATGTTCTACCATGTCCTGTGGTAAGTTTTGTGATAGTTGCTCCTTATTCCAGTTGCCATTGAGCAGGGTATTGTTTACATTCTGAAGTGCTTCTTCAATTGGGAAATTTGGTGGTACCAGGAAGTATAGGGCTCCCAGTCTAGTCCAGTTGTCATACCAGAAGAGTGAGGATCCCACTTTTAGTTGCCAAGCAATTTGATGTTCAATGATCTCTCTACTTTCTAGCATTTTCTTCCAAACTTGTGATCCTTTCTTCCATGGAACAGTTACTGCATTATGTTTTTTGCAGTATTTCTGTGACATGAATGCACTCCAGAGGCTTGGCTTAGTTCTGAAATTCCACCACAGTTTGTAGAAATAAACATAATACACTCTAATTTAGGATGAAGGTATAAGAAAATAGGAGATCAATTATACTTAATGCCAGAAAAAGAATCAGCTAAGATAGAAGATAATTTAACAGCTATGGTAAGATTAGCAAAAGAAAATGAAGAAATTGATAGGAATAAAGAAATTGAAAAAATTAGACAACAAACGAAAAAAGAAATACAACAAATAGAAGAAGTAAAAAATATCAGAATAAAAGAATTAGAAAAAGAACTAGAAATGTTAAAACAAATATATGAAGACAAGCTAAAAGAAAAAGGAAAAAGAAAAGAAGAAGAACAAGAAAGAAAATTAGCAGAAGAAATAGAAAAATTTTAAAACACAAATACAATTAGAAGATCAAGAAGTAAGAATAGAAGAAATAAACGACGTAGATTCAGATATTACTATAGAAGATCATTACTCAGAAACTAGTGAAACATACACAGAACTTATAAAAAATATGGAATTAGAAATAAATACGGGAGATATAGATACTAAACCCTCTATATCGGGAAAACAAACTGTTTATAATAACCATGAACATTATAAAACAAATAATACTCTATGGGATAAACAATTACATAAAAAATGGACACCTAGACAACCAATAGACCAATATAATTTCTTAGACTTAGACTGTGTAGAAGATATAAATAAAACGATCCAATTTTGGAGCGGATACATGGCAAAACAACTAATAGATAATAAAATAACAATAATTGATGCACCAGAATACATAGAAAGAACCCTGTTAGGAACAGTAAAAATATGGATGCAAAATATGACAGATGAAAGTAAAAATATATTACGAAATAACAAAAAATTAACCAATGAAGCCATAACTTCGCCTATAGAAATATTACATAAATATGAAATAGGAATAAAGAATGAATTTAGTAGTATGCCAACAGAAATAGAGGAACAACAGAAAGACAAAAAGATGTATAGAAATCTAATGAATAAATTAACTATTTGTAATATGTGTTATTTGGATGAATATACTTGTGCATTTAGAGAATATTACTACAAAGGAACATATACAGTTGATGAAAGTAAAGACATAAGAAAACTGTACTATACTAAATTACCAGAACCCTTTAGTTCAAAAATTATAATAGATTGGAACGATGCAGGATTAGCAGATACACTAGGAGCTAGAATAAAAGTTGTACAAAAATGGTTTGTAGACTTGTGTGAAAAGCATAAAGAAAATATGAAAATGGAAAAAATACTGATAAAAAACCTAGCCTGTTGTAAAAGGAAAGTAGCACCTCAATTTGGTTGTACGGACAAATACTATAAAAAGAAAATACGAAAATATAAGAAAACACCTTATAGAACAAAATACAAGTATAAGAAACCTAAAAAAAGATATTACATAAAAAATTATAAAAATAAAAGATCACATAAACAAAAGAGAAATTTATCTGAATGTAAATGTTGTAATTGTGGAAAACCAGGACTCCTAGCTAAAAACTGTAAAATACCCAAAGAGCCAAAGAAAAAACAAATAACTGAAGTTATAATAGAAAATGATGACTATACCCAAATAGATTATATAGACTATGAAATAGAAAGTGAAGATAGCATATATGAATTATCTGAAACTGAGATAACAACTGATGTAGAAGAAGAGGACGTAGAGTATGACTAAAAGTGACATACAAATACTTAAACATAAAGAACACCAAGATGAAGAATCTTTTGAACAAAAACTAATCTTCGATAATAATATGTTTGAACAAATAAAAGGTAAAGAACTAGACTTAAGAGTAGATAAAATTCTAGATGTACCTATAATAAAAAGCTGGTTTAAACGAAAAACAGAAGAATATTACATAATAAGTTAAAGAGAACATATAATAGATTGCAAATATACTAAAGGAAAAGCAAAAATACCGATTATAAATAAAAAAGTAATAAACAAAGAAATCCAAGATATAAGAGCTAAAAATCCAATTAAATATGTACACTTAGAAGGAACAGAAATATTAATTAAAGCATGTTTTAGAGAAGAAATAGATACACCTATAGAAATATATTTAGCAGATGATAAGATTATNGATTGAAAGCTATCTTCCGTTGAGTCATCTTCTGATGAATTTAGGGATTCGGACCACGAAGTCTCTTCTTCTTCTGATATGCATCTTGGTTGAGAGACATAGAGGTCTGGAGCCTTTTGGTCAGAGATCATCGGGTTTTCTGGGTTGGATCCTTTCGAACTTTCTGCATGGTCTCGCCTTTTCTTGGCTTGTTTTTGTGCTGCTTGGGCATCTTTCCGTTCCCAAACCCATTTTGCAATATCAAACTCCTGTTCTTCCTTTGCGGGTTGGGTGAAGGAGAATGGATTCCGTGAGGCAGACGGAAAAGTAGAAAAGGTGTTGTCTAATTTAGGTGGGGAATATGGTTGTGGAGACATCGGGAAAAAGGTAGATTTTGGGGTGACAATTGGAGTTGTTTATGGCTGAAGGTGATCATTTCTCAGGTGCTGGATCTGTTCTTTGATGGAAACTGTCTCCTTCTGTTGTTGTTGGAAGAAGTGGAAAAGTGAAGTTCCTGGCGGACAAATCTCATATTGTAAATTTGCCAACCTCTGTTCCAACGCTTTGATTAATCCTTCATGGCGAGACGGTGTATGCTCCATCTTTTTCTCAATTGTTTCCACCTTGCTCAACATTTTGTTTTGTGTATGTGCCACGTTATTTATGGTGTTGCCAATATTGGTCTGGACTTTGTTTTGGCAGATAGAGTTTTCGGATTGCCGGTTTAATGTTGCCTCGATGTCACTTGTAGGGGGTTTTTCTCCAGTAGGCAGCACTACGTTTTTCTTGGGAATTTTTGGTGCATGGCTAATTCCCTCTTTTTCAAAAGGTTGTAGGGAAGGAAAATCGTGGGTATGACTGGAGCTTGAAGAACTCATCATGAATATTTGTGGGTGCGGGGAATTTTCGATTTTTGGAATGGGTGGAGTTTTAGGATCGGGTGGCTTTTTGGGTTGTGAGGTTTGGACTGGTGGTGACTCGGGGTTAGGTGTAGTTTCACTATCCTCCCAGCTTGGAGTGAATTTTTCTGGAAGTTTTGGCCACTCTTGGGGGTTGTAACTGACAAGAAATTCGTATTTACCAGGACGGATTAATGAGCCAATTGAAGGGTCTTTATTTTCATATCTGGCTCGGAATTGTTTTTCAGTGGCTTTTCCCTTTTTCTTGGATTTTGGTTTGGTTTTGCACTTTTCTTCGTAGTATTCTCCATTTGGATCGTCTAAACAGTCTTGACAGTTGCAATCAAGATCCCAAGAGCAGTGTCCCGTAAAGGGGCATTTGAACCACCAAGTTTTTGATCCACTTTTGTCAAAAGTTCGACACCAATCATGTTCTTCCATGATACTTTGTATGTTCCAAAAGAGTTCTGTATCGGGAAAACAAACTGTTTATAATAGCCATGAACATTATAAAACAAATAAAACTCTATGGGATAAACAATTACATAAAAATGGACACCTAGACAACCAATAGAACAATATAATTTCTTAGACTTAGACTGTGTAGAAGATATAAATAAAACGATTCAACTTTGGAGCGGATACATGGCAAAACAACTAATAGATAATAAAATAACAATAATTGATGCACTAGAATACATAGAAAGAACCTATTAGGAACAGTAAAAATATGGATGCAAAATATGACAGATGAAAGTAAAAACATATTACGAAATAACAAAAAATTAACCAATGAAGCCATAACTTCGCCTATAGAAATATTACATAAATATGAAATAGGAATAAGGAATGAATTTAGTAGTATGCCAACAGAAATAGAGGAACAACAGAAAGACAAAAAGATGTACAGAAATCTAATGAATAAATTAACTATTTGTAATATGTGTTATTTGGATGAATATACTTGTGCATTTAGAGAATATTACTACAAAGGAACATATACAGTTGATGAAAGTAAAGACATAAGAAAACTGTACTATACTAAATTACCAGAACCCTTTAGTTCAAAAATTATAACAGATTGGAACGATGCAGGATTAGCAGATACACTAGGAGCTAGAATAAAATTTGTACAAAAATAGTTTGTAGACTTGTGTGAAAAGCATAAAGAAAATATGAAAATGGAAAAAATACTAATAAAAAACCTAGTCTGTTGTAAAACGAAAGTAGCACCTCAATTTGGTTGTACAGACAAATACTATAAAAAGAAAATACGAAAATATAAGAAAACACCTTATAGAACAAAATACAAGTATAAGAAACCCAGAAAAAGTTATTACATAAAAAATTATAAACACAAAAGGCCACATAAACAAAAGAAAAATTTATTTGAATGTAAATGTTATAATTGTGGAAAACCAGGACAACTAGCTAGAAACTGTAAAATACCCAAAGACCCAAAGAAAAAACAAATAACTGAAGTTATAATAGAAAATGATGACTATACCCAAATAGATTATATAGACTATGAAATAGAAAGTGAAGATAGCATATATGAATTATCCGAAACTGAGATAACAACTGATGTAGAAGAAGAAGACGTAGAGTATGACTGAAAGTGACATACAAATACTTAAACATAAAGAACACAAGATGAAGCATCTTTTGAACAAAAACTAATCTTCGATAATAATATGTTTGAACAAATAAAAGGTAAAGAACTAGACTTAAGAGTAGATAAAATTCTAGATGTACCTATAATAAAAAGCTGGTTTAAACGAAAAACAGAAGACTATTACATAATAAGTCAAAGAGAACATACAATAGATTGCAAATATACTAAAGGAAAAGCAAAAATACCGATTATAAATAAAAAAGTAATAAACAAAGAAATCCAAGATATAAAAGCTAAGAACCCAATTAAATATGTACACCTAGGAGGAACAGAAATATTAATCAAAGCATGTTTTAGAGAAGGAATAGATACACCTATAGAAATATATCTAGCAGACGATAGGATTATACAACCTATAGAAAAAAGCATAATAAGTGCAATAAGAGGAAATTTAATATACCAAAAATTTAAGTTCATCATCAGTGCAAACTACTCAGTAGCAATAGAAGATAGAAATATAGATAAATCACTAGTACTATACTGGAAAATGTCAGGGATAGAACTAGCACAAGGAAGTAAAATCTTTACAGCACGATGTAAAAACCTATACATTTTAACAACTAAACATAAAATAACTGCTAAAAATAAAATAAATAAAATAAAAATAGAAAACCCTTTTGGCCAAATAGTTACTGTTATAGATAAGAATGACTATAGTTACAAAGAAATAGATATAGAAGAAGACTTAGAAATAGTCAGAGATAGAATAAATACATCTATAAGATTAAGTCATGAAACCCCATCATCATCATCTAGAATAAGTACATATAGGAGATTAGAATATAATACTCTACAGAACATGACAATAGAAGAAACAAAATCACACCAATATTATATAACAGGAATAATGGATCAAAGAAAATACCTCATATTAATCAATATAGGACAGGAAGAAAATTAAATCATGAGAGAACTAGTACGAGAAGAAAAAATAATTACAAAAGAAAAATTATGTCCAGAATTACCAAGAACACTAGTAAATACAGATGAATACACCAATAAAGAATTATTATAGGAGGTATACCAATACCAATAAAATTTAAAATACATAATGGAGAAACAAAATTAACCTTAGGTATGAAATGGTTAGACAATGTAAAACCATATAACTTAGAAGATAAGCAACTAACAATAACTTATGAAACTAGGAAGGTTATAATAAAGCGTACAATAATGTAAACAAATGACAAAAATCTATATATTAGTAAAAATCATAGTAGAAGGATACTATAATAGATACTATACACCAATGATAGACACAGGAGCAGAAGCTAATATGTGCAATCATAACTGTCTACCAGATAGTAAATGGGAATAATTAAAAACATCTATCATAGTTACAGGATTTAACAATGAAGGAAGTATGATAGAATATAAAGCTAAGAATATAAAAATCCAAATATGGGATAAAATCTTACATATAGAAGAAATGTATAGTTATGAATTTACGAATAAAAACATACTATTAGGAATGCCATTCTTAGATAAACTATATCCACACATAATAACAAAAACACACTAGTGGTTTACTACCCCATGTAAACAAAAAATAGGAGCAAAACGAGTAAATAACAAAATAAGAAAACATACACCATGGATAAAAGGAAGTGAAAAAATTACCCAAAAACTAGAAAATATGACACCAGATACCCATAAAATAGAAATAATCATATTTTCAATAGATAAACTAAAAATGATAGAAGAAAAGTTAGGAAAATTATATAGTGAAAATCCCCTGCAAGGATGGGAGAAACACAAAACTAAGATAAAAATAGAACTCATAGATGAAAATAGTATAATAACCCAGAAACCCTTAAAATATAATTTTGATGACTTAAACGAATTTAAAATGCATATTACTGAATTAATAGAAAACGGATATATACAAGAAAGTAATAGTAAACATACTAGCCCAGCTTTTATAGTCAATAAACATAGTGAACAAAAAAGAGGAAAAAGTAGGATGGTAATTGATTATAGAAACTTAAATGCAAAAACTAAAACATATAACTACCCAATACCAAATAAAATACTAAAAGTAAGACAAATACAAGGTTACAACTACTTTAGTAAATTTGACTGTAAATCGGGATTCTATCATCTCAAACTAGAAGAAGAATCTAAACAACTAACAGCCTTCACGGTACCACAGGGATACTATGAATGGAATGTATTACCATTCGGATATAAGAATGCACCAGGTAGATATCAGCATTTTATGGATAATTATTTTAATCAACTAGAAAACTGCATTGTATATATAAATGATATATTATTATATTCTAAAACACGAGAAGAACATATTAGACTATTAGAAAAATTTATACACATTATAGAAATATCGGGTATAAGTTTAAGCAAAAGAAAGCTGAAATAATGAAAATCCAAATAGAATTCTTAGGAATACAAATAGATAAGAATGGAATAAAAATGCAAACTCGTATAGTACAAAAAATAATAAATTCAGATGAGACCCTAGATACAAAAAAGAAGTTACAATCCTTTTTAGGACTAGTCAACCAAGTAAGAGAATACGTACCTAAGCTAGCAGAAAATTTAAAACCATTACAGAAAAAATTAAAGAAGGATATAGAATACCACTTCGATAACAAAGATAGATCACATATACAAAAAATAAAAACTATGTGTGCTAAATTACCAAAATTATACTTTCCTGATGAAACTAGAGAATTTATATATATAGTTGAAACAGACTCAAGTAATCATAGTTATGGAGGAATACTTAAATATAGATATGTAAATGAAAAAATTGAGCATCACTGTAGATATTACTCAGGATCATACACTGAACCACAGATAAAATGGGAAATAAATAGAAAAGAACTATTTGCTTTATATAAATGTTTATTAGCTTTTGAACCATATATTGTATATAACAAATTTATTGTGAGAACAGATAACACCCAAGTTAAGTGGTGGTTAACCAGAAAAGTACAAGACTCAGTTACGACGAAGGAAATACGACGACTTGTATTAAATATCCAAAATTTTACATTTATAATAGAAGTAATTAGAACTGACAAGAATGTTGTTGCAGACTACATATCAAGAGAAAAGTACACCAACAGATGATATACCAGAAACAACTACTCAAGATTCATATACAGTTCTTTCCAAACTATCTTTACAAATACATGGAATGGGAAAGAAATTGCAACATCTAGAAGAAACTAGCAGTCAACAGCATGACTATAAACATGCGGAACTACACAAGACAGCTAGTAGTCAGCAGCGTGACTCAAAATACGCGGATCTAGAAGGAGACGATGGGAAACTCCTAAAAACCCATAACAATGTTTGTATTAATGCAGCTACAGGACAAGGAGCTACAGCATGCAGCAACACATCTACACCAAAATTACCTACAAAACCAAAGAACAAAAACCTTAACAAATTATTTGAAAAACCATATAACTTAATACCAAAAAATCCAGTTACAACACAGCCTCAAACCACTACCTATTCCGAAAGTTTAAACCAAACCAAGAAAACCTATAACCATATATCCCATACATATATAGACAACATGTATAAATTACAAACCTTTCTTAACCTTAACCCAAAATCCAAAAATACAACTAATTCAGAAAGAGATTATATTACATCACACCTACAAAGACACAATAAACTCATTGCCTTACCAGGAACTAACCCAAACCTAGTAAATACCTGTTACAACTATGGATTATTGAGTACAGTATATACTTCAACAGGAGAAGAAATAGCTACTATTACAGAACTATACAAAGCATTTACCACATACAAAAGAATTACCAAAGGAACATTATTTTACATAAAATTTTATACTGCCCCAGTGGAGATACTATACGATGAAGTGAAACCTATCATTCAAGTTATTAAGATTGGACTTACAAGAGAAATGATTATACCAGAACAGATTGACATACAACCAGAAATACCAAAAGCAGAGATCCCAGAATTCTTTACAAACAAAAGAATTATTGGACTAGCTACAATACTTAGTGAATTGGCAAATACCTACATGAATGAATCACCTATGTGGACTTATTACTCAAGAGAGCAAATTATGATATATTCACATTCTAGAGAAGTCAAAAAACAAGATATGGAAGATATACAATAATGGATTATTAGCTTATTGAAGCCAGAACAATTACCTATTACAAGAGCTATCAAAAAGGATTTTATTTCAGAAGATTTATTGGCAAGATACTGTAAAATTATAGGACCTAAATATCCAGACCATATATGTTCAAAATGCAATGGAGAAGATAATGTCATTCCCGAATTCAACATGGATTGACAAACCCTAGAAGATTCTACACAACACCTACCACAATCAACGGTTAAGGAAAAGAAGACAAAAGAAGATGAAGATGGCCGACAACGAAAAAAGGAAGACATAAAGAAGGAAGATGACAATAAAGAATAAAGAAGAAAGATGACAGCTGACATAAAGAAAAAAGAAGAAAAAGATATAAAGAAGAAAATGACAGCTATGTAATAAAGTCAAAAGAAGAATAGTGTTTTTTGCTTTTTAATCTTTAAATTTCAATCGTCCAAATGTAAAGAAAAGGACGGTTAACTTTTTCTTTTTAGACTTTTAATTAGAACCGCCCATCTGTAAAGTTTAAGGGCATTTAAGACTTTTTAGTTAACTTTTCTTTTATATAAATAGAAGAAGAAGGAGAACGGGGAAGATAAGAACTTCACTGAGCTTCACTCAAAAAATTCTCCTTTTGTAAACATATATTCAGAAATAAACTACTTGTTTGTTCATATATGGAGCATTTATCAGAAACTACATCAAATACTTCACCAAACAATCTAATTACAAAGGTATGTTTATTTATCATTATGAATAGCTAAACTTATATATTCCTAATAATCTCTTAATTGTTATACTTGTTTTATCATGTTATAGTATTGTTCTGCCAAATATCTTTAGCAAGTTTGCCATATGAGTTAGTAGACTGAGAGTAGTCAAGCCCAAGCTATGCCATCCTAGTGTGGAAACCAGAGAAGGCAAGGAAGCCTTGTTTAGGGGAGTACACAATGTTGAGGCGCTGCTAGGGTAGATGATTGAAGCCGAAAAAGTATGGTAGTGACTAGACGAGATGTTCAGAATAACTTTAGTATAAGATGATAAAATTGGAATAACATATATAGAGATTAAAGGGAATAAATTGTTTAGAATATATGAATATGATGAATACTTTGTTAGATAATAATAAACAATATAAGATATTGCTACTATATCTACTTAAAGGTCTTAATAATGATATTAAAAGAAAAATATTTGACCCGTTACTTATTGAAGAAATAATAGAATTTACTGAAACAATGCAACTATTAAATCAACAATGGTATGAATTTGATATACTATATAACATAGGTTTATACGACTTAGATATCTACTCAGATTAATGATAAATCAAGAATACTTAGAATATTGGCTAGAGACTATGACAAACTGTCACGACCCAAAATCCCAACCCGGTCGTGATGGCGCCTCTCATGAAGACAAGGCCAGCCGATTTAAACCAAACCTCATTTAAACAGT
>MCJB01046380.1:85207-100357 GCA_002018475.1 Nicotiana obtusifolia
CTTCAATTCGAGTTCTATGGCCCCAAGTATGTTTAAGATGACCAAGACTCTTCCTCTATGAATTTGTCCATGAAAATCTCCTTTTTATATGGTTTTGAAGTTGATTTTTGGTGATTCTATGGTGTTTGGAGGTGTTCCTCTTCGTGGGTAACGAAAATGGGTCTTATAGAACAAGATGGGCATTGGGTTCTACTTAAAAGTGTTAAAAGTCGAGTTAAAACACCCTTGTCGGGTCGAAAACGCGATCCCTAATGTCAAAAAAGCGGTTCGCACTTCACATGTGCGATTCGCTTTTTGGTTGCGAATCTTCGCCCAACTTTCTGCCTCAATTCGAGACCAAAATGTCCAAAAAGCGATTCGCTTTTCCAAAAAGCGATTCGCATTCCCGTCGCGAATCTCACATTTCGGCAGATTTTTTCCTCGTCGCGAAAATAATCATAACTTTCTCATACGATGTCCGAATTGGACGATTCTTTTTGTTATGGCTCCGAAATTTCGATATGGATCTAATGCTTCAAACAAAACTGAATTTGGAGTTCATTTGCATAATATGATACCACTTTTCCTTGAAGATACGCCACCGGCACATTCTTGAAATGCCGAAGTTAAACTCCATCAACCATCCAAAATCCATTCGAGACCCTCGGGACTTCAACCAAACATGCCAACATGTCCCATAATATTATTCAAACTTTTTCCAACCATCGGAACGTTCAAATCAACATCATAACATCAAATTCGCATCGGATTCAAGCCTAAGGACTTCAAAATCTTCTAAATCGCTCTTTTGATCTAAACCCGACCAAACCACGTCCGAATGACCTGAAATTTTGCACACAAGTCATAAATCACATATCGAAGCTACAACAACTTTCGGAATTCCATTCCGACCCTCGGATCAAAATCTCGCCTCTCAACCGGAAATCGCCAAAATTCTAACTTCACCAATTCAAGCCTAATTCTACACGGAACCTCCAAAACTAATTCCGATCACTCTCTTAAGTCATAAATCCTCTCCCGAAAGTAACCGAATCATCGAAATTCACATCCGAGCCTTCTAACTCATAAGTCAACATACAGTTGACTTTTACAACTTAAGCCTCCTTGAAAGAGATTAAGTGTCTCATGTCTTACCGATTTCACTCCGAATGCAACTTGCTCAATTAAATTACCTAAAACATTGATAACAAGGCATAATGATACAAATATTGGGGAAGACGGGGCAGTAACCCCTGAGACGATTTACCGGGTCGTCACACAAACATAGACTTATTAGAAAAGCTACTTATAGATAACATAACGATCTACCTTAGAACACAAAATGTAGAATATTTAAATTTTATTTATGAAAATATAAAAGAAATAAAGAGGCTAATACCACTAAAAGAAAAATATTATGAAAATACCTTCCCTAATCACTAGAGATAACAAAATAGATAACAAAATGAATTCCGAACCCCCAAATTATGAAAAAGCCTTCCCTAATCATTGGAGATAACAAAATAGATAACAAAATGAATTCCGCACCCCCAAATTGGTATCAGAGGTGCGGAATTCATTTTGTTATCTATTTTGTTATCTCTAATGATTAGGGAAGGCTTTTTCATAATTTGGGGGTTCGGAATTCATTTTGTTATCTATTTTGTTATCTCTAATGATTAGGGAAGGCTTTTTCATAATATTTTTCTTTTAGTGGTATTAGCCTCTTTATTTCTTTTATATTTTCATAAATAAAATTTAAATATTCTACATTTTGTGTTCTAAGGTAGATCATTATGTTATCTATAAGTAGCTTTTCTAATAAGTCTAGGTTTGTCATAGTCTCTAGCCAATACTCTAAGTATTCTTGATTTATCATCAATCTGAGTAGATATCTTAGTCGTATAAACCTATGTTATATAGTATATCAAATTCAAACCATTGTTGATTTAATAGTTGCATTGTTTCAGTAAATTCTATTATTTCTTCGATAAGTAACAGGTCAAATATTTTTCTTTTAATATCATTATTAAGACCTTTAAGTAGATATAGTAGCAATATCTTATATTGTTGATTATTATATAACAAATAAGTATTCATCATATTCATATATTCTAAACAATTTATTCCCTTTAATCTCTATATATGTAATTCCAATTTTATCATCTTATACTAAAGTTATTCTGAACATCTCGTCTAGTCACTACCATACTTTTTCGGCTTCAATCATCTACCCTAGCAGCGCCTCAACATTCTGTACTCCCCTAAACACGGCTTTCTTGCCTTCTCTGGTTTCCACACTAGGATGGCATAGCCTGGGCTTGACTACTCTCACCCTACTAACTCATATGGCAAACTTGCTAAAGATATTCAGCAGAACAATACTATAACATGATAAAACAAGTATAACAATTAAGAGATTATTAGGAATATATAAGTTTAGCTATTCATAATGATAAATAAACATACCTTTGTAATTAGATTGTTTGGTGAAGTATTTGAAGTAGTTTCTGATAAATGCTCCATATATGAACAAACAAGTAGTTTATTTCTGAATATATGTTTACAAAAGGAGAATTTTTTGAGTGAAGCTCGTGAAGTTCTTGTCTTCCCCGTTCTCCTTCTTCTTTTATTTATATAAAAGAAAAGTTAACTAAAAAGTCTTAAATGCCCTTAAACTTTACAGATGGGCGGTTCTAATTAAACGTCTAAAAAGAAAAAGTTAACCGTCCTTTTCTTTACATTTGGACGATTGAAATTTAAAGATTAAAAAGCAAAAAATACTATTCTTCTTTTGACTTTATTACATAGCTGTCATTTTCTTCTTTATGTCTTTTTCTTCTTTTTTCTTTATGTCAGCTGTCATCTTTGCCGTAAGATAATAAAATGAATAAAGAAGAATATGCAGTAAGTGAAAATACATATAGGAGTCAAGAAGGAGTAGAAATAAACATAATACACTCTAATTTAGGACGAAGGTATAAGAAAATAGGAGATCAATTATACTTAATGCCAGAAAAAGAATCAGCTAAGATAGAAAATAATTTAACAGCTATGGTAAGATTAGCAAAAGAAAATGAAGAAATTGATAGGAATAAAGAAATTGAAAAAATTAGACAACAAACGAAAAAAGAAATACAACAAATAGAAGAAGTAAAAAATATCAGAATAAAAGAATTAGAAAAAGAACTAGCAATGTTAAAACAAATATATGAAGACAAGCTAAAAGAAAAATCAAAAAGAAAAGAAGAAGAACAAGAAAGAAAATTAGCAGAAGAAATAGAAAAATTTAAAACACAAATACAATTAGAAGATCAAGAAGTAAGAATAGAAGAAATAAACGACGTAGATTCAGATATTACTATAGAAGATCATTACTCAGAAACTAGTGAAACATACACAGAACTTATGAAAAATATGGAATTAGAAATAAATACGGGAGATATAGATACTAAACCCTCTATATCGGGAAAACAAACTGTTTATAATAACCATGAACATTATAAAACAAATAATACTCTATGGGATAAACAATTACATAAAAAATGGACACCTAGACAACCAATAGACCAATATAATTTTTTAGACTTAGACTGTGTAGAAGATATAAATAAAACGATCTAACTTTGGAGCGGATACATGGCAAAACAACTAATAGATAATAAAATAACAATAATTGATGCACCAGAATACATAGAAGGAACCCTGTTAGGAACAGTAAAAATATGGATGCAAAATATGACAGACTGAAACAATGCAACTATTAAATCAACAATGGTATGAATTTGATATGCTATATAACATAGATTTATACGACTTAGATATCTACTCAGATTAATGATAAATTAAGAATACTTAGAATATTGGCTAGAGAATATGACAAACCTAGACTTATAAGAAAAGCTACTTATAGATAACATAACGATCTACCTTGATAAAAATAAAATAAATAAAATAAAAATAGAAAACCCTTTTGACCAAATAGTTACTGTTATAGATAAGAATGACTATAGTTACAAAGAAATAGATATAGAAGAAGACTTAGAAATAGTCAGAGATATAATAAATACATCTAAAAGTTAGCCTAGTACTCTGCTTCATTCTGCGATGGAGGGTGTCATTTCTGCGGTTCGCATTTTCATTCTGCGGTCCGCGTACTGGCCGCGTTTTTGACAAAATTGCAGCCCAGGATTCTGTCTCAGTTTGCGGTCCACATTTTGTGCTCTGCGGTCCGCATATTTGGCTATTCGACACTTTTGTTCTTTTTCTTAACTTTGAACCATTTTCCGGGTTCTTGGGTCCTTTTTATGTAAACTACCCTTTAGCGTAATTCAATGTATGTACTTACGGGTTGTAACACTCTCCCCCCTTAGGAACATTCGTCCCCGAATGTATGGATCTATGAAAGGTGATACTACAGGGGGAGGGGTTTCAACTTTTATAGGCTTCGTTCGGACGCCACGAATCCCAGCATTAAATGAAAGGTAATAATGAAAAGTCGAGTTCTTATTTACCTCGTGGGGAACAGGTACGGATATTTACATCGGGGAACAGGTACGGATATTTAGACTTCATTTCTTCCTCTACTTCCCAATGTCATTTCTTCCATATTGCTGTTTCTCCACAACACTTTGACCGAAGCTACCTCCTTTGTTCTTAGTTTGCCGACCTGTCGGTCCAATATAGCCACCGGTACTTCTTCTATGTCAGATCCTCTGTGATCTGAATGTCTTGCATGGGAACAACCCCTGAAGGGTCTCCGACACACTTCCTCAACATGGACACATGGAATACCGGATGAACAAAATCCATTTCGGATGGTAGTTCCAATTTATAGGCAGCTTTTCCAATTCGGCGAAGAACTTGATATGGACCGATGTACCTTAGGCTCAATTTACCCTTCTTCCCAAAACGCATGACACCCTTCATGGGTGAGACTTTCAGGAACACCCAATCGCCAACTTGAAATTCCAAATCACGACGTCGGACGTCGGAATAGGACTTTTTCCTGCTCTGTGCAGTCTTCAATCGTCCCTGTATTAATCGTACTTTCTCAACAACTTGATGGACCAAATCCGAGCCATACAACTCAGTTTCACCAACTTCGAACCACCCGACTGGCGATCTACACTTTCTCCCATACAATGCCTCATATGGGGCCATTTTAATACTGGAGTGGTAACTGTTATTGTAGACAAACTCTATAAGTGGGAGATGATCGTCCCAACTACCTTGGAAATCTAGGACACATGCTCGCAGCATATCTTTTAACGTCTGAATGGTACGCTCAGCCTGCCCATCAGTTTGTGGATGAAAAGCTGTGCTGAGATTTACCTGCGTACCCAAACCTTTCTGAAAAGATTTCCAGAAGTTAGCTGTGAATTGGGCTCCTCTGTCCGATATAATGGACATTGGTACCCCATGAAGCCTAATGATTTCCTTGATGTACAGCTTTGCATAATCCTCAGCCGTGTAGGTTGCCTTGACCGGTAGAAAGTGAGCACACTTGGTAAGCCGATCCACTATCACCCAGATAGAGTCGAACTTACGACTGGTGCGAGGTAACCCAACAATGAAGTCCATGTTAATTACCTCCCATTTCCAGGTCAGAATTTCTATATCCTGAAGTAGTCCACCAGGTTTCTGGTGCTCTGTTTTTACCTGTTGGCAATTAGGACACTGAGCTACGAATTCCGCAATTGACTTCTTCATTCCATTCCACCAATACTGTTCCTTGGCATCATGATACATTTTGGTTGAGCCAGGATGGATGGAATACTTGGATTGGTGAATTTCTTTCATGATCCTTTCTCGCAAATCCGCTGCGTGAGGCACGCACAATCGGCCTTGACACCTCAAGGTCCCATCCCCTGCGATCTCGAAATTTGAGATCCTACCTTACTGAATGCCCTTTCTCAATTGCATCAAGGTGGGGTCTTCGTATTGCCGTGCCTTTACCTCGGCTACAAGAGATGATTCAGATGTGTTATGCACCACAATACCTCTATCTTCAGGGTCTAGCAATTTGACTCTCATGCTGGCTAGCTGATGAAGTTCCTTGGTTAAACTTCGCTTACCTGCTTCAATGTGTGCCAAACTCCCCATTGATTTGCGACTGAGAGCGTCGGCCACAACATTGGCCTTGCCCGGATGATACAATATCTCAACATCGTAGTCCTTCAATAATTCAAGCCAACGTCGTTGTCTCAAATTCAACTCCCTCTGACTGAAGATGTATTGCAAACTTTTGTGGTCCGTATAGATGTCTACATGGACGCCATATAGATAATGTCGCCATGTCTTCAAAGCATATACCACAGCAGCCAATTCTGGGTCATGGGTCGGGGTAATTCTTCTCATGCTTCTTCAACTGTCTCGAAGCATATGCAATCACCTTCCCATGCTGCATCAGCACACATCCCAAACCTACGCCAGAGGCATCACAGTATACAACATAACCTTCAGTTCCCTCGGGAAGAGTATGAACTGGAGCTGATGTTAACCGATCCTTCAGTTCTTGAAAGCTCCGCTCACAACTATCTATCCATTGAAACTTGGCAGCTTTCTGGGTTAGCTTAGTTAATGGCGCGGATATAGAGGAGAATCCCTCTACAAACCGCCTGTAATATCCTGCTAACCCCAAGAAGCTACGGACTTCTGATGGTGTAGTAGGCCTTGGCCAATTCTTAACTGCGTCGATCTTTTGAGTATCGACACTAATACCCTCATCGGATATCTCATGGCCTAAGAATGCCACTGAGTTCAGCCAAAACTCTCATTTGGCGAGCTTTGCATATAACCTGTGGTCTCGAAGGGTTTGCAATACTATTCATAAGTGACCCACATGCTCTGCCTCTGAGTGGGAGTATACTAAAATATCATCGATGAATACCACCACGAACACATCAAGATAAGGTCTGAATACAGTGTTCATGAGGCCCATGAAAGCAGCCGGGGCATTTGTTAGCCCG
This sequence comes from Nicotiana obtusifolia, assembly GCA_002018475.1. NCBI lineage: Eukaryota > Viridiplantae > Streptophyta > Magnoliopsida > Solanales > Solanaceae > Nicotiana > Nicotiana obtusifolia. The sequence goes on from MCJB01046380.1 coordinate 92,158, forward strand.
AATGACATCACTAGAAATTCAAAATGGCCATATCTAGTTCGGAAGGCTGTTTTCGGAATGTCTTTCTCCTTGGCCCTCAACTGAAAATACGCCGAGCGCAGGTCAATCTTGGAGAAATATCTAGCTCCCTGGAGCTGGTCGAACAGGTCATCAATTCTTGGAAGTGGATACTTGTTTTTTATGGTGACCTTATTCAACTGACGATAATCGATACACATTCGTACGATCCGTCTTTCTTTCGTACGAACAGAACTGGTGCACCCCAAGGTGAAGTGCTAGGCCTAATGAAGCCTTTATCCAATAAGTCCTTCAACTGTACTTTCAATTCCCGCAATTCTGCTGGGGCCATCCTATACGGAGGAATAAAAATTGGATGAGCATCAGGCAGTACATCTATGCCAAACTCGATTTCCCTTTCAGGAGGAAGACCTTGAAGCTCATCTGGAAAGACATCCGGAAATTCATTGACTACCGGTATTGACTGTAAGATAGGCGGCTCCGCCTTCGCGTCCATGATGCGGACAAGGTGATAGATACACCCCTTAGAGATCATCTTGCTTGCCTTAAGGTAGGAAATACACCTACCTTTCGGTGTAGCAACATTCCCTTTCCATTCAAGGACAGGTTCGTCAGGAAATTGGAATTTAACCACCTTTGAATGACAATCGACACTGGCATAACACGATGCCAACCAATCCATCCCCATTATCACATCAAAATCGATCATTTCTAACTCAATCAAATCTGCCGAGGTTGGACGATTACAGATCGTCACCGTGCAACCTCTATATACCTTCTTGGCAATTACGGAATCTCCTATTGGAGTGGATACCACAAAGGGTTTGCTTAGTAATTCGGGTGCAATATCAAATTTGTCAGCCACAAGGGGAGTAATATAAGATAGCGTGGACCCGGGATCAATCAATGCATACACATCATGAGAAAGCACTGATAATATACCTGTGACAACATCCGGAGACGACTCAAGGTCCTGTCGGCCCGCTAGAGCATATATTCAGTTTTGAACACCGCTTGGGCCCGGCATTGTATCGCTGCCTCTGCCACGAGCTACTGGCTCCTGAGGACCTCGTACTGGAGGTCGAATAGATAATGAAGAACCAGACACAGATCCGGTTGGCTGAACCATACCACCACCTCTCCTGCTAGGACAACCCCGTATCATATGGCCAACCCGTCCGCAAAAGTAACACGCGTCAGAACCTTGACGGCATAGTCCGGAATGGGCCCTGCCGCACTGTCCACAACGTGGTGGTGGTGGGGGTCGCATCTGACTAGTAGCCCTGTAGTATGGTGAGCCTGACGCTCGCGAGTTCTGAAACTGTAGTAGGTGGTGCCGAACTTCTCGAAAAATGGGGCCTTACACTACTTTTAGAATCACCAGAGTACCCTGCCACTCTTGACCTCTTACGCTGGTCCCTATCCTGCTCCCTATCCATCCTTTGCTGGCGCTTAGGATCCTCCAACGTCTGGGCATAAGCCTGGATACAAGAAATATCCATGCCCTCTATCAAGGATGCCGTAGTGCACTCGTTTATCAAATGGGGCCCCAATCCGTTCACAAACAGATGGACCCTATCGCCCATCTCGGTTACCATGTGGGGAGCATACCTTGCCAAAGAGTCAAACTGCATGCTGTATTCTCGTACACTCATATTACCTTGCTTAAGGTTCAAGAATCTGTCAGCTCTGGCCCGTCGTACCTCAACCGGTAGGTAGTGACGAAGAAATGCTTCAGAAAATTCATTCCACACAGGTGGGGGAGCACTTGGACCCCTGGATCTTTCCCAACTATCATACCAGGAGACTGCTAGATCTCGTTATCGATAAGAAGCAAACTCTACTGCCTCTGTATCACTAGCATGCATAACCCGCAGTGTGCGGTGAATCTGATCAATAAAAGCTTGCGGGTCCTCCTTGGGATCTGACCCAGTAAACACTGGAGGATCTAGGTTAATAAATACACGAACTCTGGTACTACCCGGTTTATCAGCATCACCGGTATTCTGCCTCTGTGTCTGAGAAGCTACCAAACTAGTCAACAACTGGACCGCAGTTCGCAAGTCCTGGTCTGTAGCATTGGAAGAAGGGACTGGGGAAGCTGGGCGGCTTCTGATATCCTCCGGGGGAGGAGGAGTAGAGGAAGTCTGAGAAGGCGTCTCACTTTGTCCTTCCATCATGTGGGGCACCTGACTGGTCCCCTCTCCGGCATTCATATCAAGTCGTCTACTATCGGTTTGCTTCCTAGCCGACGGCATCGCTGTAGGAAATCAGGGCAAGCATTAGAGATGAACACTTACGACTTAGCTCTAAGCACGATCTAGATTTAGAAAGAAGGTAACATTCCTAAATGTCAGGTAGCCTCCTGATTATAAAAATGTGGCGTGCAACACACCTATAATCAAGACCCTACTAGACACGGCTCATAGACAATTCCTAGGACACGACCTTGCTCTGATACCACTCCTTGTCACGCCCCGCCCGGCGAGCCCGCGACACGGGCACTGGACCCTGCTTGCAGAGTGCCGGCGAACCCTTCCTTTCAGTTATCTTATTATTTTAATCAAAAAGATCATTTAATTGGACCATTCATTGGGGTCACGCTTCGTATACATACATACATACACACATCCTTGGGAACGTATTACTGTGTTTAGGCATAGAATTTACAAAACGTGTACACATCCTGACATTTATTTATACATGACCAACATTGTCTATACACTACTGACATTTGTCTATTGAGCCTCTATGGAAATACACGGATACAACCTACGTCGGAACAGGGCCCCGACATGCCCATGATGCCTATACAAAGTACATACCAAGACTCCGGCAAGTCCGAACGAGTGAATCTTGCCAATATCAGCTGAACTGGATGGCCTACTGCGGTGGGGTAGCCTCGCCTGTATGCCTGCCTGGATCTGCAGCACGACATGCAGCTTCCACAAGATAAAGGACGTCAGTACGAATAATGTACCGAGTATGTAAGACAGGAAACATAATGTAAGAACAACAGTATAAGCATCAGGATAAGAAATACATGACCTGTACCATCGGTATGCCTCTGAGGGCGGCTAACCATAGCATATTGGTGAGACTTATGTACGTATAACCTTTCTAACATTATCATATTCATACTCGTGTACATTATCATTATCCACATCTTATACATACGCCTCCGTAGGCTTGCCAATTTCGTATAAGTTATTGCTACTACATACATCACATAGTCATTACTTTAAACAATTACATTTTTTTTTTTGGTGAAATTATTGTTTATTGATAGCTTAGCGAAAATTTACAGAGGAGGGGGACATAAACCTTACCTCGCCAAAAAAGTACATGTATCTAGTCGATTTAAATCGTTGACTATAGATACCTTGATAGTAGGTAGTGAGTCCTATACAAGAAGGATGTAATAAGAGTTCAAGGTCTTTTGTACAAAAAACATGTTCCGTGACTATGTTGTTTCCTTGTTCTTTTGTCTGCGAGCTTGATTCAGGTCTTCCTTTGTTCTGAATATACCTTAAGCTAAGCTTGTGGAGGATGATGTTTTTATAGGTAGAAGGTGATTGGAGCAATTGTAATANACATTTGGCGAGCTTTGCATATAGCCTGTGGTTCCGAAGTGTCTGCACTGCTATTCGTAAGTGACCCACATGCTCTGCCTCTGAGTGGGAGTATACTAAAATATCATCGATGAATACCACCACGAACACATCAAGATAAGGTCTGAATACAGTGTTCATGAGGCCCATGAAAGCAGCCGGGGCATTTGTTAGCCCGAATGACATCACTAGAAATTCAAAATGGCCATATCTAGTTCGGAAGGCTGTTTTCGGAATGTCTTTCTCCTTGGCCCTCAACTGAAAATACGCCGAGCGCAGGTCAATCTTGGAGAAATATCTAGCTCCCTGGAGCTGGTCGAACAGGTCATCAATTCTTGGAAGTGGATACTTGTTTTTTATGGTGACCTTATTCAACTGACGATAATCGATACACATTCGTACGATCCGTCTTTCTTTCGTACGAACAGAACTGGTGCACCCCAAGGTGAAGTGCTAGGCCTAATGAAGCCTTTATCCAATAAGTCCTTCAACTGTACTTTCAATTCCCGCAATTCTGCTGGGGCCATCCTATACGGAGGAATAAAAATTGGATGAGCATCAGGCAGTACATCTATGCCAAACTCGATTTCCCTTTCAGGAGGAAGACCTTGAAGCTCATCTGGAAAGACATCCGGAAATTCATTGACTACCGGTATTGACTGTAAGATAGGCGGCTCCGCCTTCGCGTCCATGATGCGGACAAGGTGATAGATACACCCCTTAGAGATCATCTTGCTTGCCTTAAGGTAGGAAATACACCTACCTTTCGGTGTAGCAACATTCCCTTTCCATTCAAGGACAGGTTCGTCAGGAAATTGGAATTTAACCACCTTTGAATGACAATCGACACTGGCATAACACGATGCCAACCAATCCATCCCCATTATCACATCAAAATCGATCATTTCTAACTCAATCAAATCTGCCGAGGTTGGACGATTACAGATCGTCACCGTGCAACCTCTATATACCTTCTTGGCAATTACGGAATCTCCTATTGGAGTGGATACCACAAAGGGTTTGCTTAGTAATTCGGGTGCAATATCAAATTTGTCAGCCACAAGGGGAGTAATATAAGATAGCGTGGACCCGGGATCAATCAATGCATACACATCATGAGAAAGCACTGATAATATACCTGTGACAACATCCGGAGACGACTCAAGGTCCTGTCGGCCCGCTAGAGCATATATTCAGTTTTGAACACCGCTTGGGCCCGGCATTGTATCGCTGCCTCTGCCACGAGCTACTGGCTCCTGAGGACCTCGTACTGGAGGTCGAATAGATAATGAAGAACCAGACACAGATCCGGTTGGCTGAACCATACCACCACCTCTCCTGCTAGGACAACCCCGTATCATATGGCCAACCCGTCCGCAAAAGTAACACGCGTCAGAACCTTGACGGCATAGTCCGGAATGGGCCCTGCCGCACTGTCCACAACGTGGTGGTGGTGGGGGTCGCATCTGACTAGTAGCCCTGTAGTATGGTGAGCCTGACGCTCGCGAGTTCTGAAACTGTAGTAGGTGGTGCCGAACTTCTCGAAAAATGGGGCCTTACACTACTTTTAGAATCACCAGAGTACCCTGCCACTCTTGACCTCTTACGCTGGTCCCTATCCTGCTCCCTGTCTACCCTTTGTTGGCGCTTACGATCCTCCAACATCTAGGCATAAGCCTGGATATGAGAAATATCCATGCCCTCTATCAAGGATGCCGTAGTGCACTCGTTTATCAAGTGGGGCCCCACTCCGTTGACAAACAGATGGACCCTATCGCCCATCTCGGCTACCATGTGGGGAGCATACCTTGCCAAAGAGTCGAATTGCATGCTGTACTCTCGTACGCTCATATTACCTTGCTTAAGGTTCAAGAATCTGTCAGCTCTAGCCTGTCGTACCTCAACTGGTAGGTAGTGACGAAGAAATGCTTCAGAAAATTCATTCCACACAGGTGGGGGAGCACTTGGACCCCTGGATCTTTCCCAACCATCATACCAGGAGACTGCTAAATCTCGTAACCGATAAGAAGCCAACTCTACTGCCTCTGTATCACTAGCATGCATAACCCGCAGTGTGCGGTGAATCTGATCAATAAAAGCTTGCGGGTCCTCCTTGGGATCTGACCCAGTAAACACTGGAGGATCTAGGTTAATAAATACACGAACTCTGGTACTACCCGGTTTATCAGTATCGCCGGTATTCTGCCTCTGTGTCTGAGAAGCTACCAAACTAGTCAACAACTAGACCGCAGTTCGCAAGTCCTGGTTTGTAGCATTGGAAGAAGGGGCTGGGGAAGTTGGGCGGCTTCTGATATCCTCTGGGGGAAGAGGAGTAGAGGAAGTCTGAGAAGGCGTCTCACTTTGGCCTTCCATCATGTGGGGCACCTGACTGGTCCCCTCTCCGGCATTCATATCAAGCCGTCTACTATCGGTTTGCTTCCTAGCCGAAGGCATCACTGTAGGAAAATAGGGCAAGCATTAGAGATGAATACTTACAACTTAGCTCTAAGCACGATATAGATTCAGAAAGAAGGTAACATTCCTAAATGTCAGGTAGCCTCCTCAGTAGAGTAAAATAGCTGTCGACTATAGCGCGGCTAAGTAGAGTAAAACATATACATATGTATAGTTGCACAATAGGTGCCACACCCGGCCGACTATACCGCGGCTCGGGATAGTAAAATAGACAATGCATGCTGGACTCATAAGAGTCATACTACCATGGTGAAATAATAACATATCAATCCTCCCATAAGAGGGGAAACAATATACGTACTGCTACCTTCTAAGAGTAGAGTATCTTTGGGGTTCGTTCATTGCATTGTGTACAGTCAGAGTCGTGCAAAAGAAGGAAAAGGATAGTCTCACATACCTTGCAATACTTACCAATCTCAAGCTATGAAACTTCCATGACTTCTTAGTCTACAATAAGAGAAAGGACACTAACGTTATCGTTTAAGCGTCGTAACTATTATGTACCGACTGTAACCTATTTTACGATAAAACGGACAGCACCTCCCCTATATATATGACCTCACACAAGTCAAAACAGCCACCAAACAGCCAAACAACATCAACAAGAATCATATTGAACCTCCCAAAACAGTCCACGCACAAACCAATCACTTCATATGTACAATGGCCACTATAGTCGTGTCAAACGATCCGGAAATGTTATGAACAACTATCATGCCACAACCCTATATATATATATATGGTGTTTCTCCACACCCTTCATCCTCCAAAACTCCACAAATTAGTAGTAGGACACGCAGCCTAACAGCAACATAAAACAGTCCACAAAATAGTCCGCTACAAGTGAATAACTTGAACTCACGGCTTCCGATCACCGTCCCGTGAGTTCTTACATGTATAGAACGACTTACCAAGACTTAACAGTAGAAAACATGTATTAAATAGAGCATTAAACTCACCTTGCTTGTTAGATAACTCAACCCTTGCTTTGGTTCCTCAAACTCTAGGGTTTACCTTCAACTAGAACTTGAAAGAGGGGAAAAATCGATTAGGGTTTGTGTGGGATTATTTTGGGGAGGGGTTGCAGGGGTTCTTTTAGGTTTTGAAGCTCTGAAATAATAGTGACTTAGCTGGCTTTAGAAGCTTTTAAAATCCCTCTCTTGACCGACTTGGGGCTTTTAAATTTTAGCCCTTAATTTTGGCAAGTAGGTGATGCACCTACTTGTCACCTACCAGCCTGCGCAGTTCTACGGAAATGCAATTATCTCAATACTCCGAGATCGTATTGACAAACGGTTTGAAGCATTGGAAACTAGACTCATATACCTTTAATTTGGTAGGTAGATCACCTCGTAATTCCTTGTATATTGGGAGAAAATCGTAGAAACATTTGACCTAATGTTTAAGTAAAATTGTGAACCTAAGTTGCGACAACTTTTGTCGAATTTTGTTTCATAACTCGTTTGACTTCAAGACTTATGAAACGGATATCATATCATCCAAATAACTTAAAACATGATCTCTTGGTGATGTTAACCACCTCTCGATTTTCCCAAAAATGCGAGTTACAACATCCTTAACTCGTTTATCCTCTAATACTTGTTAACCACCCTTATACACCTTTGCATCGTTTAAGACCAATAGGACTAAACTCTTATTATCTCAAAGGTAATTCTCTTCTCGAACCTAGGTAGACTATCTTACGGTGTAATCTAACACGTACAAATATGGGTTATAACAGAAAGAATCACAGGCAATGGAAGGCAGGACTTCCCATTCACATACCTAGGCTGCCCCATTTTCTACTCTAGAAAAAGGATAATCTATTACCAGGACATTATCAATAAGGTACAAGATAGATTACAATCTTGGAAAAGCAAACTACTCTCAATTGGAGGTAGAGCAGTATTGATAAAACATGTACTCCAAAGCATGCCAGTACATCTACTATCAGCTGTAAATCCTCCAAAATGGGTAATAAACAATCTCCACAAGCTCTTTGCACAATTCTTCTAAAGCAGCACAGTGGGAGGAAACAGCATACACTGGTCCTCCTGGAACAATCTACGTATCCCCTATGGGAGGGGGGGGGGGGC
>MCJB01046391.1:0-10581 GCA_002018475.1 Nicotiana obtusifolia
AATTAAAAATACATTTGTCCTCGAACGTGTCAAGAACTATCCCACAGTTATCCAAATTCACTATTTAACACCTCGAGCACTTACCCATGCCACCACAATCCCTATGAGCACAATAGATCAACCAAGAAGATCCTTCCTACTATCTTAGCCCGCCAGCCTCAGAACCAAATTCCAACATCTTCTCTACAAGGTCCGATTCAAGTACTCATACACAGTATCAATTCTAGAAAGCTGCACTACGCACCACATATTCCGTATGCCCATACTAATCTCCTCCAACCACAATAGATGCAAATTCATGAACCTGATGCCTGTAATATACCTCATAACACTTATAAGCCATATTTCAACCCTCGCAATGCTGTAATGATGAAAGAGATGTGTAGAAATTCATAACCACCAAATCAATAACTAATGGAGTCCTTCCTCTCGACAAGAACCATTGCCTTATTCTAAATTGATTCGTGACAATTTCCTCCTAATATACATTATATAAATTTGATGATTTTAGGTCCAACAACCTCGTCTCATCGAATACAAGCTGCTCGGGCAATAAACCACCTCAAACACCATCTAAAATCTCATATGACATCATCAATGCACCAACAAGCCACAACTTAAATTTGACCAATAAGGAATAACGAGCTCTGGTAAAGAACTATGCAGCCCGCATAACATTCAAATAAACCAGACAAATGTGATGTACCTATCTCAAGGGTAAGAAACAAAACACATGGAATAAGTATAAGGAACCGTACCCAACATCTCACTGTTGTGTCGTGCAATCCGATCCACACATGATACCGTTGTGGTGAGTTACCCAATCCAAACATCATACTCATAGCGGTGGCCCCCCGATCCACACATAACAATCAGTAATGGAATACTCATCGAGCCAAAATGCTCATACCCGCTAAACACATGTAACATTTACAAGCACGGCAAGTGCATAAACATAAACTTGGGAAGATAGATAGCGCAATGCGCTACAAAATGCCAAGCACTCGAGAGCCATCTCGCTCATATAGCACCACAACCTACACAGGAACACATCACGCATTTGAATAATCAAGCCATCTCACACCCACATTTCATAAAAGAGTAGCACTTGAAAATAGATGAAGGTAGGAATAGCATCCTCCACGCCCGAAGACCCTTCCATAAGTAGTTCTATGACGAATAAGCATATCAAATCTAAAATATATACGATCAAAGTCGATTTTGATCATCCAAAAATAGGTGAATAACCTTCCAAGTATCCACAATGACCATCTTCATAACACAAATGATCAACCATCAAATCCGGAACAAACTTCTACAGTCCACAACTAAAGGAATAGAATGTATCTCACACCTAGACTCCACAATCGATGACAATATCATAATCTTCATACTTGATTTAAATCTCTACTACTTAAATGATTGACATGTCACACTTGTACGATCATCCCGTGGGAGATACTCTCATAACCACCCGCACCATGTAGGAAAATCCGCACATCCATGGCCACCAACTGTCCTATTTTTGTAATTCAAATAAAAAATCCACAAATCAACACACAATACCTCTTTCGTAAGACACCCTTCTCGGGCGACCCTATAATAGCGTCAGCATACTCTGGACATCTGAAATTTCTCCCCTGCTCTTTCGAGATCATGACATTCCTGTCAAAACTAGACAAAAACGTTGATCCTCAAATTCAAATTCCAAACTGCTCACAGCACCTATCAAGTTGTTACTCGAGAGTACAAGAATTTCATCATAACTCCAGAACCACCAATAAGATAAATACTTCATCGGCTAGAAAACATTCACTTAACTCATTTCAAAAGAAGAATCGCAACACACCACCAACTTCCCATAATCACAAAAGGCATAGAACGTAAGCGGTGGTCTAGGCTATCACAACCCTTCGGGACACCAAACCAACAGATCAAATCCCATCAAACAACCAAATTATGGAGGCTGTCAAGTCTGCAAGTATAGCCACAAAACACTTGTATAGCCTTACTAGCATGAACAAACCAATCATTTTCTTAACCATGCATATCCAAATTGCTATAAAACTGACCAACTTCTTCCGATTTCTTCTAGTATAGCCTTTCATAATCAATACCTCTCCTTCCCATAACACAATGGAACTCACTCGACAATCACCCCGAATGACCACAAACTGTATGAACGCCTTGCCTTAATACCCATAAGCCAAGTTATACTCTATTAATGCACTCAGTAGTACCTCCAACTGATACACCTGTTTTGATTAGATATTATGAGAATTCAAAGTTGTATCTCATATTTCTCTAGCACTGCACTGCAGACCCGATGATAACATTGAACTACTCCAAGTACCCCTCACACTCGTCTACAAAACCCAATCCTTAGCCACAAAACTAACCTGAAAATCCTCGTGCTCGTGTCTTGAGTGAGGAAATCATAAATTCAATCCGAACTAGGGTCTTAAGTGAGGAAGGAATGATGAAATCCTTGTGCTCGTGTTCTTCCAACTCCTCCTTAGACTTCTTAGGTCGAATATGTGTAAAAAGTCTAGAAAGCCAAGAGGAAATCACCTTTCCCTCGCCAAAATAGGAAAATAACTCTGTAAAAATAACAGAGGCTCGTGCATGGGGCGACACGCCGTGCGGGCCATTAGTGGGAAATCCAGAGAGCTGATTTTTTTCACTTTGCAGGAATTTCGCACTAGCGCCCCGCCACGCGTGACGCGGGGCGGTTGTGTAATTTTCTCAGAGTAATTCTGTTTCTCATTTTTTTGATATCCAAGCTTGGTCCTCGACCCCCAAACGTGATCCTGACTTAATTTCTTGGGCTTTTACTTAGACTTCAAAGATCCAACTTTTTCAAATTAGCTCCAAATGATCTTAATTTCTCGGAATTACTTCTTGCAAGGCATGAAAGAAACAGTAAGTGCAAAACACTACCAATAAAAGCTCAAACACAAACAAAGTGCAGTGAATTAGAGTGCAATAAGTGAATAAAATAAGTAATTATAGCCTAGCATCATGCTCTGTTAGCACATGAACACTCCCAAGAAGCAATCGGATGAATCCTTTCTCTTGTACGCCAAATGCACTAGAAGTACAAAATCTGAATAATTCCACAACCTTCGCATATCAATAAGGCTACACATACCACATATCCATCAGATCCCTTGCTCGAATTACCCCTGATGTTTTCTTCCCTTAGTCATAACTAATCCACCAATGTATCGATAACCAAAAGCCGCAAAGACACATAACCCCGTGACCCAATCATCGATGGTAGGCTCCTCCACTTAGCTTTAAGCCACACTCACAAACTCTAAGGTCCCACAATGACTTCTCGTCCTAGGTACCATGATCACACACCATTACTCAGCCAAATTTCTCGCAAGTTCTTATTGTATTTATCATGACACACCATGAATTACCATCCCCCAAACACACACTTAACCTCCTAGGAGTCATAACATCTTCTTCACGCGATCCAAGACCACATCGTAATACATGCCTCCCATTGGATAGAAAGTAGGTTCGTAAGAACTTCATCAGAAATTAGACAACCAATAACTTGCTCACCGGAGATAGCCCACCCGTGTAATTCCATATCGACTCCTTCCAACGACATTGCCCTAATTACAACCACCACAAAATCAGTCAATCCTCCCTAGCCCACACTCGCCCACCATCTGCAAGAGTCTGTTCATTTTCATTAACACCAACTGAAGATTCAACAATGCGTTCCAATACTCGAACTCATGTTGCATCCCAAAATGATAATCAAGCTTTCACATCCCTCTACATTCCAAACAAACTCTTCTGTCACATTCAAACTTCCTAAATACATAAACCACTGCACCACACAGAATGCATAGACTTAGTCATTTGTCCACCATGACCCAACTCGCTCCAAGCTTTCTCAAAGCATGTGGCTATCCTACCAAAAATTCCAAATGATATTCTTTCACTCCCATTCCAATTAACCCATCTTCCTAAGAAAACTACCCAATCTCTGCTTCTTGTACTTGGCCTGCTAACAATTCAATCACCCCGAGGCATAACCCTCCATGTCCTTTCTCATCCTTCGCGCCCAACAATGCTGCTTTAAATCATGAACCATCTCTATAGCACTCGAACAAATAAATTACCATCAATTCTAATCCTCCTTAAGATCATCATCCTCGAGCCATCGACATTAGAAACACTGATTCGACTTTGAAGTCGCAATACATTGTCATCTCAGATAATCACTTCTTATGTACCATTTCACAACATCGTGCCCCAAAGGAAGACAAATGAAGTCTAGCATACTAACGAGCCTTAATGTGTTCATGCAAGGACGACGATACCACATCACAAACAAGAATTCCACCAAGTTCAATAATATCCAATCACTCTATTCTGTTAACCAAAGCTTGAACATCCATAGTCTATTTGCCTATCCTCCGCTGGAATTAAATGCTGAATCTCTAAGTCATCAACCGAATAATCCTCCTCTCGAGTCATTTACCGCGACACATTAATAATCACCCTACCATTTACATCAGCGTTGCGCGATATCAACACATGAACATCACAATACGCTGTGCATAGGCTTGAAACCATAGGCAATAATAACACTCGCCAGAAATGACAAAACACCCCTCTAAAAGGCGATGATAATAGTCTGCACGCATAAGTAGGGTAAAGCATCCTGCACCATACCTATAGCATCTTCACAACTTGTTGAGGCCCATTTGATAACAGTGCTCAACATCATGTTCGAATGAGTAGGAAGAATTGAATACATAAACTTTTATGAAATCAAATCGCACGACAAGGAATTAAGAAAGGGAAGTTCTCCTAACAGTCATGTAATCTCTCGAAGATATGTAGAGACATTTTCGTACTGATCCGCAAGACTTTACTAGACTTGCTAATAACTCTTGAGACCTAAGTGAACCTAGTGCTGTGATACCAAGCTGTCACGGTCCAATTCTCGCTACAGGTTATGATGGAGCCAAACAATGCTGTTAAGCAAGCCAACAGTGAACTATCAACTTATTTATTCATTTTATTATTTTTGAATTTTTGGGTTCTATTAGGTAAAAGAAATTAGTTGTAGAAGAATATGGGGATATAAAGAATAAATAAAAAAATAAAAAGGGGAGGGTGAAAATACTAAATAAATACCAGAAACATCTTCTAGAAATTCCAAATACCTAGTGTCACAAATGCATGAGCATCTACTATGGTAATACAAATACATCATCTGCTAGGAACGTAAAAAAGACGAGAAAAAATAAATGAATACGATGGAGACTCTATGTACTTAGGATCATAACAAGTAATTCAGCAAACCTTAAAGTTCCCTCAACAGCTGCACCCATTCGCCCAAATGACCACCAAAATATACATGCACAATCAGTGCAGAAGTGTAGCATGAGTACGTGAATCAGCGGATACCTTGTAAGTATCTAGCCTAAGCCCGGAGAAGCAGTGACTAGGGGTCGACATCGACACTTACTATTGGTCCAATAAATCATTACAATATTTTATAAATAGATATGAAACACAACAGTAATAATGAGGTAAGAACTGTAACTACCATATACCTCCAACATAATGACAGCATGAGCTTCTCAAATCTCATATACTATCTCAAACAGATAAAAAATATCAAGTCTTATCTCAAACAAATAAGGGATATCATATAAATTCCAAGTCTCAATCAAAAGGGAAGTCTCATGAAATATTCGGACTCTTAGCGATATTATGCTCGAATTATGCTGAGGTCGTATCGTCTGATCCATAATAGTCGTGTACATACACTATCGAGGTAGTACATCCCAATCCATAGATCCATCTCAATATACTACCGTGATCGTTTGGCCCAATCCATAATGCTATTTCATAGCACTGCCGAGGCTTTCGGCCCGATACCCAGGAATAAAAGAAACTTACTCGAATTATGGGCCACGTATTTGCAACATAAGGATATGAACACAAAGTAAGCATGTCTTTTACCAGCAATCAAATATTCCACGAATCAACTCTAGGTAATGAGATTCGACCTTACATAATCTCTAATCCAATTTCAACTATAATTTTTAGGTAATTATACTAACATGGTGATGTAAAATAATAAAATTATTGCATGATAACATCCTAAGTCTACCTGTAACAATACGATCGGCCGTTTTACTTTTTTTTTTTTTTTGATTTAAAGAGCTTTTATTTATGTTAGTTAAAAGGGATTTACAAAGAGGGAGGGGGACATAAACCTTACCTCCCCCAAAAAAAAATGTACCTTAACTTTCTAGATCCCTATTTCCCTAATTAAACCTTCTCGTATGTGATTTACTATTTTTTGACTTGCGGGGATGGTTAGTTTGGGTTTGGAAGGGTTCAGGTTGAAATCGGAATACTTAGATCCTTAATAGTGGCCTAAGATGGCAAAGTTCGACTCGAGTCAACATTTTCAGTAAACAACCTTGGAACTGAAATTTGATGGTTCCAATAGGTTCATATGATAATTTGGACTTGGGCGTATCTTCGGATCGAGTTTCGGGCGAGTCGGGAGTGTTTTGGCGCTTCATGTTGATGGTTAGTGTATAGAAGGTTTTCATGGTTTTCCATCTTTAGTAATTAGAAATAAATTCCCCTTGTTTTTTCTTTGCCGGGTTCTTTTTCAAGGGTGTAATAGTAGAACCAGGACAGTAAAATGAAACATGTTGACCGGGTTGGTGTAATTGTCTAGTCTCAAGCATGTGTTTCTGTACATAGCCTATATCCTTTCAAAAGACCAACTATGTGAACTTGAGGCTCGCTCTGTGACTCTACATCTACCTAGAGTTATGTATGTATATATGATGAAAGCTTTGAGTTGCCAATGTTGACTCCAGGGCTTTAAACTATGTGAACCAAACAGTTTGTGTGCCATGTGTGTGAGTTCTTTGTGTAGAAAATTCTTGTGTTTGCTTCTACCATCTAGAACTTACCCGGTTGGTTTTTCAATGCGTATAATAATTACACTTAGTTGGAGGGATGATCTTAGGCATTCTTTATTTTATTTGCGAAACCTCTTTAGCCTTTCAAGCCTACCATTGCATAAATAATATCTAGTGCCCTATTCGAGCCTTTAACCTTTTCTTTGGCCACCTCACTACAAACCTTTCTTTTTTTAAAAATAATTACCTTTTTTTTGAACCCGTTCCTCCTTGAACTTTGAGAGTTAGGCTAAAAGCCTAAGTTGGGGGTGTGGTGTAAAAATGGAAATGTGTAAGGCTGTACATTGAGTGTAGGAGCATATACCTCAAAGTGCTCATATGAAATTATGCAAGCTCCAAAATAAAAATAGAAAAAAAATAATATACATATATATATGTGTGTGTGTGTGTGTGTGTGTGAGTGTGTGTGTGTGTGTATAATTATGGAGCCTTGAAGGAAATTAGAGAGGTATTTAAGGTGGTTCCATATTGGGAACTAGATGCCAATGTGGCTATGGGGTTTGAAAAGAAACAAAGTGCAAAAAGAAAATAAAATGTGATTAGTGTTCAAGGAGGATGTAGTCACTTATATCTAAATACTTATTCGACCCTTCCCTAAACCTACATTACAAGCCTAAAAAGTCCTGATGGGATCTCCAACCGAGCATTCTTAGAATTAAGCGACGAATTAAAATAAGGGCAAGCCTATGGTATGGTATGTTGTAACACTTGAAATTCTTTTCTGAGAGTGAGTGTATTTGTGAATTAGTCCCTTTTTGTTGTCATTGTAAATATTGTGATTTTGGGACTTTCTTTCTAGTGAGGGCACATGAACTGCGAGGTTGAACAAAAGTTTAGTTTTTGAGTAAAATGCAAGCTAACTCAGCCGAGGGTAGCATTTTGTCACGTTGTCTGAGGCTCAAAGTTCACAAGTTGATTAGTTTTCCTTGTATATATCTATGATTCAAGAAGGGTAAAACATTCGAAGATGCATGCTTGAAATACTAACAACAAACACCGTCCATGGTCAATATTGTTTCATGTCTTGTAGATGGAGTCTAGAATAGGAGAGTGTCATCTTAGTTGCTTGAGGACAAGCAAGAGTTTAAGTTGGGGGTGTTGATGTGCCGGAGAATTTCGACACATTTTGATACTAATTGCTTAGATTTTAACTTGTTTTAAATGCAATTTCCCTCGGTACTTATGTAATTTTAGTATTTTTGCAGTGTATGAGGTTTAAGGACCTAAGAGCAAGGAAAAGAGTTCAAAAAGACAAGAAAAGAGCAAAAAAGCATACAGATGTGGATATGCTATCGCAAATCCCACATGCGAGCCGCATATTTCACACCAAGATCGCAAGTCAAGAAAGACTTCTGGGCAAAGTTCAACGTAAAAAATGCGGTATCATCTACGATCGCATAACCTGTTTGCGACCCGCATATTGCACACAGAGATCGCAGACCAAAACAGAATGCTGGGCAAAGTTCAATGTCAACAATGCGGTCTCATCTGCGATCGCATAACGTGTTTGCGAGCCGCAGAAGTAACCGCAAACCAAACATGAAGTCTACTGAAGGAAGAAGATGCGATGCAAGATGCGGTCGCATTTCTACAATGCGGACCGCAAACCATGAATGCGGTGAAGGCGAAACTAGGGTTACAATCTGCGATAGACATGTCAAAAATGCGGACCGCATATCTGTTATGCGACAGAAATGCGGTCGCATATTCAAATTCATGGTAGATTGGTCCGAATTTTGTCTCGATTTTTGGGCCTCTATAACTGGATCTATTAGAGTTTTGTGGGGGCTATCTTGTCAGACTTTGACGCTACAATACAAGGCATTAATTCTCCTTTCTTTTGGAAGCTTTTGGGTCAAGAATCTTTCACCTTCTAAGCTTTATTACTTTTAATATTCTCTTTTTTTCAGATTTTAGTATGAGTAGCTAATTTTAAATACTAAGGTTGTGGACCCTAAATGGGTGTTATGTTAATGGGTGTTTAATATTGAATATATATATAATGGTTGGTTGATATTTATTTACTTCTCATTCTTCATTTATTGTTGGTGGTTGCAAACATTAACAAGCGCCGTTAAATTCTATCTTTGCTTGGTAAAGTGGGGTAGGATTTGGTAGAAGTAAATACCAAAGACTCAAGGTTTTAAACTTTGTTTAATAAAATCGCTTAGGAATAAGTGGGTTTTATTTGGCATAAATTGATTATTCTTAATTGGAACTCTTTTTTATATTTTGAAAAATCATAAAGAGGAAATACTACTTAACTATTGGAAAATATAATTTGCATATCAAAAAGAATCTTCCGTTAGAAATATATCATATTGACACCGATAGCATTACACTTCATTAATTGGGACACAACCTTGGTTTCTTTAATCAAATTATTTACATTTTCAACATTTCAATTTGCCTTTATCTAAAACCAAACTCAATTCATACTCTTGTTCCGGTTAACTGGATAGAATTACGACTTTAGTTGAGTAACATACTAGTCAAGTAAAGTAACCTTTTCACACCTATTCCCTGTGGGATTCGACCCCAACCTTGTTGGGTAATTATATTTGACATCGACCGCTTTACACTATTTATTAAAGTGTAATTTGAGCGTATCACTTTATCATACCCCACCAGATGCACTACCTGTCGGTGAGGTCTAGCCAATTGTAGCGGATGTCCTAGAGCCCGTACGAGTCATGACCATTGAGAAGTAGAAGTGGTTGGACAGATAGACAAGGCTTCGTCCCCCTAACTTTTGGTTGAGAGGTTAGAGGACCCACCGGATTTCATTGACCAGTGCAAGAATAGGCTACGTAACCTGGGGATATTTGAGTCCAACGGGGTGGTCTTCACCACCTTTCAGCTTCAAGGTAAGGCCCGCAGATGGTGGCAGGATTACCTTCTTAGCAAGCTAGCGAGTTCATCTTCCTTAACTTCGGAGCAGTTTATGCATCTTTTCTTAGAGGAGTACATACCACCTTTGGAGACAGAGGAGCTTCAAGGTCAATTGGTGTGACTCCGTCAGGGTCATAGGGCTACGACAAACTATAAGGCGAGGTTCACTAACTTGTCTCGCCATGCAACTAATATACTACCCATAGAAGCACAAAGGGTGTGCCGGTCTGCTCCCTAAAATCCAGGTTTCTATGGCTCGTGAGGTAGAGATGGGGACTCTCTTTCATCAAGTTAGGGATATAGCTGAAAGGATCGAGCGTATCCGCAACTGCAACAGAGAGTTTTGCGCTGAGGGATAAGCGGTCCCCGTAGTTTGGTGGATTTTGTGGTGCCCTACTTAAGAAACCAGTCTAGCATGCCTATCCATTCAACATCACGGCCTACTCGGTGTGAACCAGCACGACCCTAATTTAGTGCTATTCCAGAGAGTACTTACCATCTGTTAGCTATTTGAGGTTCATTTAATGGGTATTCAATCCATCAGGGTCAAACTTCAAGTCAGCAGTCCACTGCTACTAGGGGTTTTTTTGAGTGCGGGGAGTTTGGCCACGTGAAAAGGTTTTGTCCTAGACTTCGGGGCAAGGTCATGTAGTAGGACCATCAGCCCATGATTATAGTACCAGCTACCACACCACCCGCCCGC